>JBCJKH010036849.1:5537-30444 GCA_039877255.1 Loriculus beryllinus | reverse complement strand
CACAGACACACACGCAGACACACGCGCACAGACACACACGCAGACACACGCGCACGCAGACACACGCGCACAGACACGTGCACAGACACACACGCAGACACACGCGCGCACAGACACGTGCACAGACACACACGCAGACACACGCGCGCACAGACACACGCAGACACACGCGCACACAGACGCAGACACACACGCAGACACACGCGCACACAGACGCACACGCACACACAGACACACGCGCGCACACAGAAGCACGCAGACGCGCACACAGACACACACACGCACGCGCACACAGACACGCACATAGATGCGCACACGCACGTACAGACACGCACAGACACAGACACGCGCACACGCACGCACACACACATACAGATGCGCACACGTACGCACACAGACACGGACACAGAGGCGCACACACGCACACACACACAGACGCGCACACGCACACACACACACACACACAGACGCGCACACACGCGCACACACGCACACACACACAGACGCGCACACGCACACGCACACACACACACACAGACGCGCACACACACGCACACACACGCACACACACACACAGACGCGCACACACGCACACGCACACACACACACACGCACACACACGCGCACACACGCACACAGACACACACCGTCGCTGCCCCGCGCGCCCCCTACCGACAGTCGCTCCCGCAGCCGGTTGCTACGCGGCGGCTCGGCGCTTCCTCCCGCGCCCTGCGGAAGTGACGAGCGAGGGACGGGGCAGGGCGGGGCGGCTTTTGTGCGTGTGGGATGCGTGAGCGGCGGCGGCGGCGGCGGGGCGGCCGGGGGCGGCCCGGGTGATCCCGAGCGGGGAGCCGGCGGGGGGGTACGGCCGCCGCCATGCTGAGCCGCAGCTCGTTCACCAGCCTGGTGCTGGGGGTATTCGCCGTGTACGTGGCGCACACGTGCTGGGTCATGTACGGCATCGTCTACACGCGGCCCTGCCCGGCGGCGGCGGCGGGGGGCGGCGCGGCGGGCTGCGTGTGGCCCTACCTGGCGCTGAGGCCCAAGCTGCAGGTGAGCGCAGCGCAGCGGGCACCCGGCGGAAGGGGGTTGAGCGGCGGGGCCGGGAGCAGCCCTCGTCTCCCTCAGCGTCGGGCCCTTGACCGCGGTGCTGCGGCGGGAGGGTAGGAGCGGCGGTGCCGCGCCGGGGCTGTCTCCTCCGTGCCCGCTCGTGACTCGGCCGACAGCTGCGGTCACGCGTGAAGTGCCCGAGCGCGCCGCGCCATCGTCCGAACCCCGAGTGTCGCGGTGGTCGGGGGGTGAAGGGCAGCGCGGTGCTTGTGCCCTGTCCGGTGCGTAAGGCTAAAGCACGGGCGGGATGGAAGTGTGTTCCTGTTTGTGTGTTTCGTGTGTCTGTTGACACATGCACTGACCGGAGCAGCCTTGCTGGAGAGATGGCTCGGCTTCTGTAGAGATCTTTGACTTCAACTTCGAAAACCCGGTCTAGTGGCAGGTGTCCCTGCACACGGCAGGGGGTTGGAACTGGGTGGGCTTTAAGTTCCTTCCAGCCCAAACCATTCTGTGATTCGAGATCATCCTGTTAGAATACATTCAGCGGCTGTGTTACAGTGTGTTTCTGCTGCCAAAAGGAAGGAAGCTGTGCTGCGGTTCTTTTGCGTGCATTTTTAGTTTCCCACTGTATATAACCATCATATGACCGAGGAAGTGGGTAAAGTACAGATCCATACTCTGAAGTGTACCAGTACACGAATTCAATATTTCCATGCCCTGATTTCTTTGTGCTGTGTTTTGATTTCAGCTAAGCGTGTACACTACCACACGGTCAAATATTGGTGCTGAGAGTAATATAGATCTGGTTTTGAACGTGGAGGATTTTGATATTGAGTCCAAATTTGAAAGGTAGGTATCCAGACTATGAGATCTTCGTTTAATTCTGAAGTAGAATACATGCTAAGTGTGCATAAAGCAAGATAGAGTTGAATGAATAGAGTTGTTCTTGCATTTTTTTGGGGGGGGAGGAAGAGTAAAAGCTATTTTTGCATGCTGTCCAGGCTATTCAGATCCCACTTGTTTCATAAAGTAATAACTGTATTTTCTATGTTAAGGCAGGAAAGGTATTAGTTAGATTTCAGCCTTAGAGTTGAGGACAAAGTGGTGTTGTTAATAAAAACTGTGTTTTTCCCTTTAATTTCATAGAATATTTAGAATTATAAGATTATTTTCCCTTTAATTTCATAGAATATTTAATGCATTAAGTGTTGGTAAAGTGATGAAAACAATGTGCTAAATTCACCTGGCACTGAGGGATAGACTCACACTGAAATCATCTTGTAGTTGCAAGAAACAAAGCTTGCAACCCAGAGTTATACTGGTAAACGCAGAAATGCTTGTTTCTGTCCTGTAGACTTTACAAGTCTCAAATGCTGTCCTATGTCATCTACCTTAATTTTCAGATTCTACTCTAAACATTCATCTTGCTAGCTGTGCTAGGTCAGTAATATACATATGATATGCTGAACTTGAGCATTAGTTAGTTTGGAGCAGTTTGCTGTTTAAGAGAGACAAATGTTATACAAAAATGTGCTTTCCTTATAATAGTAAGACTGACTTTCTGTTGTGAAAATCTGAGTCAAAGTCCCTGAAACCTGGAACCGCTTTAGCCTTTCTTCTAATGTGTAGCCAGTCTGCTACCTACACACTGTTCTTGATAGCTGTGGCTTCAAACCTGAAATAGAGCAAACCATGTTCTGTTTTCCTGTGTTTTAGCACTATGCTTCTCCGTAACTGTTTCAGTGCTAATAACCCTAAAAGTAAAAATTCTTTTTATGGTAGTTTTGGGTTTCCAGATCTTCTGATGCTGGTGCTGAGATAGAATCAGATTGTGTCCTTATACAAATGTCAAAGAATAACACTGCACTATACATATCCTCAATACAGTTAAAATGATTAGAACTACTTGTTTTGTGCTTCATATTTGCTACCTCACTTTTGGTTTGGATTTTTGTTTCATTTAAAATAGTCACCTTATTCTTGATTCTTTTGTCAGAGTCTCCCAGGTTTTTTCACATTCTGCGTTTTCTGTAATTGAAGAACATGATCTGCAGTTTAGACCATATAAAATATTGTCAGACTTGAAAATATTAAAACTGTTTTACTGACATTGTTCACACACCATGTAGACGAGGCCTTCAGTGCCATGGGTTAGTGGTGGCCTTGCAGTGCTGGGGTAAGGGTTGGACTGCATGATCTTAAAAGTCTTTTCCAGCCTGGTTGATTCTGTGATTCTGTGACATAGTCTGTGAAGCCACTGAAAGCAGTCAGAGCAGAACAAGCCCAGCAAATTCACAGGAACAAAGGAGGCAGTGTACAATGTTGCAAGTAGAGTGATATCTTGGCTAACACAAAGGGAGTGACTTCATGGTTCGGGGCTCTGATCTAGAGATCTGTGCTTTGCATGCCATAGCTATGAAGATATTAATGCAAAGTGCTTGGCAAAACATTGTGATTTTCTTTTTAAAACTTTGTATCATGTATAGGATCTACCATACATATTTGACACACAGAAGGCTGTTTTGTACAGGTGCCCTGATAATTTTGGCCCTATGACATATTGGCAGGAGAAAACAACAAAAGAACTGATAATACAGTTGTGCGTTGTTAGGGTAATAAAAGTATGAATTGGACAAAGGCTAAACTATCTTATTAGTAAAACTTTGGAAATGCAAATATTGATACATACAGGAGTATAAAAATTGATACCATCCAGCCATGGCTCATTAGGGAATATTAGCCCTAACTGTTGTGTGCCAGGCAAGCCAAATGTCTTCCTTTTTCTTTTATGTTCTCAGCCATTTTCTGCTTGCTTTTGGAACATCTTCAGTGATCTTTATATGTAATAGGTAAATATTTCAGCACATGCTATGTCATCTCATAACATATTTATTTTGTATTATAGGACAGTGAATGTCTCTGTACCAAAGAAGACCAGAAACAATGGCACATTATATGCATATATATTTCTTCATCATGCTGGCATTTTGCCTTGGCATGATGGTAAGCAGGTGCATATAGTAAGCCCTCTGACCACATACATGGTCCCTAAACCAGAAGAGATTAATTTGCTCACTGGAGAATCACCCACACAGGTAGGTGGGTTTTTTCATCTATGGATGAATAACTGCAGAAAAAGAATTTCTTGTATAGACACTTCTAGTGTTATCATTTGCTGTGCTTACATCTTCACAGCAATAATGATATGGGAAATAAACCCAAACTCCTCTTCTTGATTATCAGCTTGTATGCAAATAGTAGACCACTTAGCACAGTAGAGGTAAAGCCCTCTGTAACATTGGCTGCTATTAAAATATTTTGCTAGTTAACATTAATTACATTTTAATGGCCCATTGCTTTCTGTAGAAATACTGTATTGTTCTATGACAGTGAGGTGCTACTTTTTATAGTGAACTGACTCATGTGAAATAATATCCTTTGCTTTTATAAAACAGAGATACGAATTTGACTTTGATATTGGTGAGTGACCAATGTCAAAATGCTTCTTTTTCTTTAAGATGTTCTTACTTTCCACTTCAGGAGAATAAGATAGTATTCTTTGACAAATGCTGTGATTACTTGTTGGAGGGGGGAAACATAGTCTTATGTAAATACTTGTGAATGGCTTTTGTGTCTCAAAGTGGAGCTTGAGAATTTCACTCTGCTCTTCTCTGGAATCAGAAATATACCTGTAGCCAGGTGATGTTCTGAATCCTGTTAGAATAAAGTTGAAAATTAGCTGAGGCTGCAGAACAACACTAAAAGTCAGAACTGGTGTTCATCCAAAGAAAAGCAAGTAGAATGGCCTGGGGAAAAGCATCTCTTGAAAGCTAAGGCCTTTCTTGGTGTCAGCACTTGCCTTCAGAGGCTCAGAAGTTCAGAACAAATGGTCTAATACTTTTACTCCCAAAAATTAATAAGCGTTATCATTTGCATCCTTTTGCCTCTTTTGAAGTACTACCTAATTGCTACAGTCCTTCTTCCAAAGTGACTTTTTCTGAGTAGTATCTACGTTCCTAAGGTATTTATCTTAATTAGCTGAATATTCATTGTTGATGAACAAGGCTGTGAGTGAGCACTAAGTGTCAGATTCTGGTGGGCCTTTACAACCCCTTCTGCTGTATTTGAGCAAAATACTTGATCTGGTCAAAATTAAGATAAAGTGTTTCAAAGCGGGGCTTCTGTTTTATGATATAGTTAATTACTCCATAATTTCTGTGAGCTGCAGTATAATCCTATTTCAGTTTTTTGTGTTCCTTAGCATTGTGTATGTTTTATTCTATTTTTAAAGCAAATTGAAGCAGAAAAACAGACCAACAGTCTAGATGAACCTGTCTCTCACTGGAGGTCAAGATTAACCTTAAACATCATGGCAGAAGATTTTGTGTTTGATGGGTCATCCCTCCCTGCTGATGTGCACCGTTACATGAAGATGTAAGTGTATGACTTCAGTTTGCTACATTTGTTATTATGAACTTACTGCATATTTCTTAAGAAATCCTCTCTGGCCTCTTGTAGTGTTTTGTGTTTAAATTGGCACTTAGGAGACAAGGATGGGTACTGTTAGTGCTTGTGTTTCAATAGTGACAATTAGTAATATATCATGGACTAGAAAACCGTATTGAAGGTGTCTTGTTGCTGGGCAGCCCAGAGATTAGAATACTTTTTGTATGGAGCTATCACAGTAAGACAAAACAGAACTACAAAGAACAAGTAAAACATAAACGAGTAAAAAAGCAGACTTCATACCCCTTGTTCTCAAATCACCCTTCTGGCCGTTAAAGTAATTACTGCCCCTTGGTCTTTCCAGTTACACTTCATCTGCAAAGTAACTCCACAAACTGCAAGTGCTGAAATGGCACAGCTGATTGATCTCCTGTGACATCTTTCTTCTTCCTTTATGATTGGCTTTATTTTACTTTGACAGTGTGCATTCCTACATTATGCTATCTTCTCAAGTAAATACTAAAAAGCAACAGTAGGTGTTTAGGTCGCTGTATGCAGGCAGTAGCTTTGTTCACAGCTTGCTTAAATTATTTCCAGTATTAACCATATAAATAGTGCTGTGTTGGCTTATGCTGCTGAATGTTGATGCCTTTCTGTACAAATATCCTGTTAAATCCAGAAGTAGTTGCTTAATCAGCAGATCCTGGGATTCTGGGATAGCTTCCCAGCCAGAATAGATAAACATAGTAACTCATAAGATAGGCCATAACAAAATCAGGTTGAGCAGGGTTTAACGAACAAGGGTCATGTTTATATAGGCATCAGTGCTGTTCTATCATTGCAATATACTGGAAACAGTTTGGATATGAAATAGCGTGCTGGAATTCCACTAGCAGTAGCTTCAATTGTAGTAATTACATTGAAATCTAAACCTCTTCAGTTAAGTAACCAAGCGGTATTTCCGAGTCTTGATGTAGTATTTTCCTGTATTATTGTTGCCCATTGTGTATTTAGTATCCAGTCTTTTATCATGCATGGAGATTTCTTTTGTCAACAACTATAATTCAACTTTCAGGCTTTAAAAAGTTCCTTTATGCCAGTTCCATAGAGTTTTACTGAGAACATCATGGAGTAGATAACTGCCTGTCTAGTGAAGAGCTATAAGAATTAGGAGGCATTAGGCTAAATGCTTTTCTAAGATACTGACAAAGCAATTGCGTATAGATCATGCTAAATAACTTTTGAGGGGTCAGTTTTGTGGAGGAACCAAGGGCTGTGAAGTTTCTATTATTATGCAGGTTGGTGAGGTGATAGAGCAATCCAAAGAAGAGTTATGCTGAGAAGGCAGAGAAGATTTCTGCTCTTTGTGCAGTCCCTCCAGTAGTACCCAGCCTTCATGTGTATGTGCTAGCCGTCGTGTTCCTAGTCCCATGCTGTTGCTGACCTGATAGATGTTATTGGGGGTGTGCAGGAGTCAGGGAGGTGATGGAGAATCGACATTGCTGCAGTAGGAGAGGGAAACTTGAGACAAAGAATACAAATACATGGTAGTAAACTTCAACATGTTTCTCTTCAACAAGCTTTTTAATTTCCTTTACTCTTGGTCATGCAGCAGCTTCAGCATCATCACAACCAATTTCATTTGTCTTTTTGGTTTCTTTTTGGTTTTTTTTTTTTTTGCTTATTTTGTCTTTCTACAGAAGAGTAAAAGCAAACTAAAAGGAGAAATATGACCTGCCTAATTTTTTTAATACAGACATCTCTCTATGAAAGACTCAAGGATAGTGGCTTCTTTCTTTCTGTGTGTTAAAAGAAACTGTGCCTGAAAAGGTGGTGGGAAGTATGTACATGGGTAGATATGAAAGTAATGTATGAGTGCTAATTTGAATAAAAGTAGTTTTCTTTTTAGATCACTACAGTCATAAAATCCATGTTTAAACATCCTAGGGTTCAGCTGGGGAAGACAGTGCATTACCTTCCAATATTATTTATTGATCAGCTAAGCAACAGAGTGAAAGATTTGATGGTGAGTAATAGAATACCTTTAATTACATTTAACAGTTTTAATAGTAATATTCAATGTTGTTTTAATTAAGATACTGTCATAGGTTGTTTGCAATAATGAAAAATATAAATTCACAGAAGGATTCTATAAATGTTTGAGTTAATGTGGTCAGCTGGTAACTGCAGAGCTGGATCTAGGTTTTGAGACTCCCCTCTTGCAGAAGTATCTGCCAAGCACCCCCTTCTATTCCACCAAAAGACGCTTGGGTTCAATCGCTTCTGCCTTTTGGGTGAATATGTAGGACATCACTGCAGCACCAGCTGTGGTAGGAGCAGTCTCATGAGCAATTTAACTCCCTGAGCTGAAGCAGTTGTGTTAGCATCCCAGAGAGGCTTGTGGTATCTTCTGAGCGTACTGAACATATCTTATACTGGTGCTGCACTGAGATAAGTCAGTAGCTATTCTTTTATCTCCAAAAAAATTAATTTGTGGTTAAATATTCTGTGATGCTGTCTATCACATTAGAGTAACCTGAGTACCTGAAGGCTGGGTGGTGCAGTGCAGTGTTGTAAATCTGGTGATTTTGTGCACTGAAACAAATCAGGACTTAGAAACTTCAATAATGAAGTTACAGAAAGGTGATGTGGATGAGATTTCTGGAGACTGCTAGTCCAGCAGCCCTGCTCAGAATAGGGTCATCTACAGTGGACTGTTCAGGACTTTCTTCAGTTGGGTTTGGATATATATCCAGGGATGGAGATGCCATAGCCTCTCTGGGCAACCTGGTTTAGTTTTCAGTCACCCCTGCAGTTAAAAAAAGATAGGGTATTTTATACATTTAAATAGTTTTTTGTATTCAGGGTTTTTTCCAACTCTTCTCCTGTGGGAAATCATGCAGTTTCTTTACTGCAAGTTACACATGGCAGTCCCCTGCATGTAAACCACATTCATCATAGCAGTCCTTATTTAAGCCCTGCAGTTCTCAGTTGCACTGACTGGAATTTAGCAGAGTTTCTGAGAACGGAAGTCTTGGGGAATGTCTCAAAATTGTTAAATGAGTATGTCTGGATTCAGTATCTTCTAGATGGAAGCCTTGGTAGATGTAAACTTTCTGTAGACCTTCTAAATTGACTTTTGAATTTATTAACTTTAGCTCAGACAAACAGAATTGTTACTTAGTGTGGGTGAGAGTCTTCTTTAAGAGCTTGTATCCCCCCACACTCCAAGCTTGTCTGGCAAAATAAATTCCTGAGCATTTGTTACAAATCTTGGTAGCAGATATTTTTTGTCCAGTATTCCTTTAGATACGCTTTTGTGGTGTTTTTATTGGTGGTCATTGTCCTTTGTTTTAAGCTTCTTACCACAGCTTATTCAGTTCAGTACATTCATGAGAGCTTCTAACTGGTCATGTACCCTGTTTACAAATAAACTCAGCATTCTCATGTTATTAGTAACATCCCTGGAGTTGTCATGCATGCCACGGTTAACGCTGTTCTAAGTCACTGCCTTAAAGTTGTTACAGATCCTGAGAAGTGCTGCAAAGACTATTCCATCAATGCTAGCAGATATATGCTTAAGCACTGGCTTATATGACTTCTCAGTAGTGACATCCCAAACTGTTCTCAAGCCCTACAGAAAGAGGGCTCTAATACTATGGATACTGTGAGATAATGAGGGGCAAATAAAGAGCAGGAAAGAATAAGGGAAGGTGATGCAGCTTTTGTGGAGCAAGGTCAGTGTTTGACTGTAAATCAGAACATAAACTCTGGTATACCCAACCTAAAGTCATGGAGCTGAAGATGCGTTTTCCCAGCTTGTGTTAGGCAGTGTACATTTTGAAGTGACTGTTATTTTGACCAAGATGTATGTCTTCTATGATAAATACTGTAGTATAGAGGTTATGTGTTCCTCATGTGCTTAAATGTTCTTGCCAGTGCTGGGGCTTTGGGGACTGTATAGGCTTCTGATGTAATAAAAAGAAAACTTTAAAATTCATATCACTGAACTTGCTTTTTTATACATTGTTTTGTAGTACTGATAGAGTGCTAGAAGGAATGTGTGATGTTCTGAGACCATGCTCCAAGAGTAGATTGTATTGTAGAAGTTTGACAACTTCTCAAAAGCTTAGCAACCGTTAACGCTGAACTAAGTTGTGAAGCAGCACTTGTGGACTTTAATTGTTCACTGAGAAAGAGTTTGCTCTTCTAATCTTTCTCTTCATTTAATTTGATTTTTGTGTTGAAGAATTCCTATCCCGTCTTATATTGAAATCTCATTTTCTTCCTACACTTTCCCTAGCTCCTTAGTAGTGCTTTGTTTGTATAGACAGCACTTGCTATTTACCCATGCATTTGCAAAATTTTTGTTTTCTGTCTGTTCTGCACAGATAAAATGTGTTTTCCTTCTCTCTCAGAAACGTTGATACTATCTTTGATAGACTGAGAAACTGAAATGAGAATGGATGGATTACGGGCATCCTTTAAAAAGGAGAAGCCTGGAAGATGTTTATGTAGCTTTTGGTAAACAACTGTAGAATCTTGCCAGCATTCTCTGTCCTCAGTTCTAACCTTGTTGGTTTCACTCTGGTTTGTTTGTTTTTCCTTTTTCTCAGACAGTTCAGTGATCCCTGGCACCATTCTAGTTTCTCAGGCTTTCTTCCTGCTGTATTTATAAAACTTCCTCAGTTTCTGTTTTTCTCCTTTGCATGCATACATGTTCTGCCACTGTCTGAAAAGCTCTCAGGGCCTTAAGAGAGTGGTGAGGTTGAGAATTGTTTGTACTTACTGGAGGAAAGAGTGAATGGGAGAGTGAACATAATCCCCATTTTACACCTGGCTGACAACATGGAGAGGGTAAAATAATGCTCTGTAACATAAAAATCAGAAGAAGCCCATTCATCTCAGAGAGGTGTCAGCTACCTAATTACTGTAGAAACAGAGCCGGTATAGAGTAGCAGTTCTGAGATGGGAATTATGGTTGGATAGTAGTCAGGAGCTAGCTGTAATAGATGTTGAAGTGTTGCAGAATGCCTGCCTGCCTGTAGTCTTCAGCTGTCCTAGCAAGTTTAGAACATACTGCTTGAGCTTGTACCTAGGTAGTTGCAGAGAATTCTAACATCTGTGAGAACAATTTTCCTTTGCTTGTGTTAAACCTGTTTAGGAGACAGTCCACTATCATGCAGAAGGAGCTGAGGCAATTTAAGATTTCCCCCTTCAGCTTCAGGGGACCCCAGGTAGTTATCATCTCCAAAGTACAGATTATACAGTAGAACTTGCTGAATTTTATTTCTCTTGGAGCAGGAAGATTTCTGTGACATCGCATATCCCCAAGTTTGTAAGCAGGGCAGCTTGCTTAGCTTTAGCTGTGGTGTTTCCACCAGTCCGAGCAAGTAGCATCACTTTGCTTCCCCTCCTTTGATTTTGATATGAATTTAACTTCTGTTTCCCTCAAAACCAGCCTCAATTTAGTTAAGTTCAGACTGTGGCCTTTGGGATGTGATTTTTCTTTTTTTAATCTTCTCTCTTAGGTAATCTTAGGTTATATATTCAGAGAAGAACTGTCAAAAGAGAGAATTACTTTGAGCACACATTTCCCACTTGAGCAGAGGTAACATTACATAAACATCTCGGAGGCATTTGTATACAGTAACAGTGAGGTTGCTATAAGAACTTGAACAGAATAAACAGCTTATTTAACATTTGGAAAAAAAACCCTAAAGACTTCAAGCATAGTATAGAAGTCTAAGATCTTACTCCCTTTCAGAAACCAAGCTGACAACTTAAAATTGTGATATAATATAATCACTTTGCAACAGTGAATGGAAATAATTGTTGCCATTTTTCTTCTATTAAAAATGAAACTATCTTTTGAAATCCAGGTTATAAATCGTTCAACAACAGAGCTACCTCTTACAGTGTCATATGATAAAATATCTCTTGGAAAACTCCGATTTTGGATCCACATGCAGGATGCTGTGTACTCCCTCCAACAATTTGGTATGTTTTTTATCTTTAATGATTTCAGATAAAAAAACCAAACAACACAACCAACCCATCACTAGTTTTCTTGTAAGTACATTCATAACATTTAACTTCCATCTGGTTAGCTGGTGAAAAGGTTTAATGCTACAAGTCTTAGGTTGTTTTACCTGAACGTAAAGATGCAAATAAAATGTTGACATGGGAAAAAGAAAGGAGAGGTAATTTTCACCATGGGTTTCCCTGTCATCCATGGAACAGAAAAGCTAGATCAGTGTTACATAAGCTTTGCTCTAAGCTATAAACAGCTGGTCGCTGTAGACATACACCTACAGTGAAATACAGGCAGCCACAGCAAAGTCTTTGGGCTCAGGGTTAGCGCGCAGAAGGAATCTTGGTTCTGATCATCACTGCTTCTGACACTTCAGAAGTGGCTGGCCTTTCACTTTGGCTCAGTTACAAATTTATAAGGTAATTCAGACAAACTGGAGGCTTTGCATGCATTAAAGTATTCTGTGTTTTGCTTAAATGCAGTGGAGCAAGTGTGCACTTTTGCACTGAACTTAATATGTTCTATGTTGGTGATGGTATAGCCAAGCTTTTACTGTCTTTAAATGTCTGTTCCACTGTTCCTTGTAAGCCTAATCATCATCCTTAAAAATCTGCATCTTATTTTCAGGGTTATATTTGCTGACTTCGCTTTCTCTTACTAGACTGTAGTTGGCTTCTTTATGCCAGAGTAAGGAACTACATTGTATCTGAACTGGTGTTGACTGTAGGATTCTTTCCAATCCTCTCTTTCTAAGCTCTTCAGACAGCAATTGAACTTCTTTGCAGGCCAAGAGATCTTAAAAGCTGCTGTGCTGTACTATTTCAATGATTCTTAAATCCTTAAAATTCTTATATATTAAAGGCAATCAATCTACTTGTAACTGATGGGCAAGCCAAATAATTCACCAAGATATAGATAGACTAGGGTTTTATCAATAAAGCTGGTTCTTTAACAAATTATATGCAGGTGACATAGGATTTCTTTCATATGTGACTCTAGCATAACAGCAATTACTTGTCTGGTACTTCTTGTATAATTATTTGGATTTTTTCTCTTAGGGTTTTCAGAAAAGGATGCAGATGAAGTAAAAGGAATTTTTGTTGATACCAACCTGTACTTTCTGGCTTTGACATTCTTTGTAGCAGCATTCCATGTAAGTGGAGAAACTTTGATTATTAGAAATTACAACTGTTCTAGGAAATAGTAATTTCAGTATAACCACGGACGTGTTTTCTGCTGCATGCCATCTGTATTTCCAGTGCAGAATTAATATAAAAATCTCAAATAAGACAGAAATTTGAGGTAACTAGATAGAAACTAACAATCTTGACTGAAATACAAAGCATTTAACTCTTTCTTAGTTATAGTTGAACCAGAACCCCTAGAATTAATATACTTATCAACATAGCTTCAAATTTCACTGAGTCATCCATGGTTTACCACTGCAACTGACATAGCACGGGTTGAGTCTGATTTCTCATCCCTGGAGAAATATGGATCAGCACAATGCAGTGCTAGTACTAGCAGTATTTGGAATTAATCCTGTCATTTTGCACTGTTTTTAGAGCTTGGGCTTCTAAAAACAGTTTTTCTTTTTAGCTTTTATTTGAATTTTTATTTCTGAAGCTTCTTAACCTTTTTTGAATGTTTTTTCTTGAATTCCATCTTAAATGCATTTTTAACAGTTCAGCTGGCAGTCTCTAGTAAGTGCACATTTCAAGCAAATGAGTATGTTTCTTGCTATTTGCAGCTTCTCTTTGATTTCCTTGCATTCAAAAATGATATCAGTTTTTGGAAGAAAAAGAGGAGCATGATTGGGATGTCAACAAAAGCAGGTATGGGCTAGAATGTGAAATCTTGTGCATGTGCTGTGTGATACACAGTGTGCATTTCCAGTTTTGCAATAAGTTGACACTTTGTAGATTCACCAAGATGGTGAAATGAAATATGTTTTTGTGTATGAAAACAGGCTTGTTCTAGCGCTGTTAGCATTGTGCTCAAGTATCAGTCTCAGGCACTTGTGTCACTTCCAAGTTTAACTGTCTTGCAATTGAGAATTGGTTTAATATTAGGTCAGTTGCTGTATTTCCCTTGCTGAAGGAACAGAAAAATACTTTGAGAGAAGAATGAGGAGCATAGAAAGTCCTGTAGATGGAGAGAATGTGCTATCATGGGTAATGCTGTGCTGCAGGTTTGTAGATAATTACAGCTTCCAATATATTTTGGGGAGGGAAAATGCTGTAGTGTAACACTGTTGGTTGATTTGGGCATTTATGTAAATAGGAGCAGTAGAAGGTTCTTGGGCAGAAGAGCATGGAAGGGTTGAGTTGACTTGGACGTGGGAAAAATGAGAGAATCATAGTGGTCTGATACTCTGCCAAGCCTTCTTAGAGACAGGTGACAGTAATAGCCAGCCCTGGACACTGGAGGTTTAAATATGCCACTTCTCAGCCTTGCTTATTGCACTGATACTGCTTGTTTTTCTGATAGGTTTTTCCATTCTGATTATGCACCAGGAGTCTCTTGACCTCTGAGTCTATCCCTAATTCTATCAGGTTTACAGACTGATTGAAACATGTGAGGAAAAAAATCTGGCATTCTAAATTACCATGAATAGTAATGAGGTTTTCTCATGTGGAGAATCTGCTTATCGCCTTTATCACAGTGCATTTGTTTCTGCAAGGCATTTGTACTGTTGTTGGCATATGTATGCCAAAAAGTCAGTTAAAATTCAAAGTGAAAAGTGAGGAAAGTCAAATCGGAGACTGAGTGACAAAGGGGTGTTTTTTAACTGTACTATCAAAGGATGAATCTTTGGTCTCCAGTAATTGTCGATTCCTTCCTCTCTTTAGCAAGCCTTTGTCACCTTTCTGCCTGTATCTCCTTCTTGCCCTGATGGAGAAGGGTCACAGGCTATTGCTCTGGTACAGTGTAATTGTTGATGTCTCAATGTCTTGTAGCTATAATGTCTTTCTGTCCTTTCTCTGGGAGATGGATATTTGAATCTAAGAATTAGCTGATAGACACTTAAAAGCATGCAAGGTTTTGCAAAACCTGAAAAATAACCCAAAAATATACTTCTTAATATTTACAAGCATTAAGTTAGTCGCATGAGTTTCAAAGACTGACTATACATTACCTCACAGCCTTTCAGCTTCTTCAAGACAAGATTCATGAATATAGTTCATAACAGTACTGATATATTGCTGAATTGCTGCAGTACAGGAGTATTCCTTAAATATTCCCATTTCCTTTCATCTTTTGTGGTAAAGATTTCATAAAATACCTTTGTTCCTTATGTGGCTAGAGGTATATAGCTCACTGGCTGTTTCTAGGACTACTTGATATATCAAGATATATATATAGAAGTTTATCCTTAAACTGTGCAAGGTGGAATTATAGTAAATAGGCCAACAAAATTCTGTTATCTCAGCTGTTCATTTAAATATTAATAAGCCTTTAATTTTCGTTACTTCTCTCTAGTGCTTTGGCGGTGCTTTAGTACTGTGGTAATATTTCTCTTCCTTTTGGATGAACAAACAAGTTTATTGGTACTGATCCCAGCAGGCATTGGTGCAGTGATTGAGGTGAGTTCTTAAAGCTCTAGAATCAAATACCATTATTTGCAGCAACTTCCATAAGAACACTAAACTAGCTACTGCAAATATACTGCTGTAATTTGCTGTCTTTGCAGCATTGTTTAACTGGCTTTCAGCGATAGAGGAGATTGTATACCTTTATAACTAAACTGGAAGTATAATTTTTCTCTGGGATGATCTAGCTGGTACTGTGGAAACCAAACATAAAGCTATGCTGAGGTTCCTTCCTATTGCATTATCTGATAGGCATCTTGACCAGGCATGTATAACCATGTCAAGAAGCCTTCATGGAAACATTTGTCAAAGAGCAGGCTGTGTGCCATCAGGCACTGCTGCACGTCTGCAGCATTCTCCATGGCTGTGACTGAGGTGCTTGGGGAAGGAGGAAAATGAGGAGACTACTGGCTGCGTTCATTATTCCAGAAGAACATGTTCAGTCAGTGGGCTGCAGGTACTGCTTAGAAGCTAGCTTTATGTGTAGTAAAGCACCAAGTCAGGAGTAGTAAGAAGGGGAGAGATGTAGCAGGAAGGGGAGATTTTTCTACCTAGCATTGCTTCCAGATCTACTTACTTCTCAGGATTTAAATATAAGTTCAGGGCTCTTATATGGAATTTTTGAGTATGCATCTATTATAGTTGCAGGTAATCCCTGTGGAAACACAACCGCTCAGAATTTTTAGTTAGTGATTAAATAATTGAATGCAAAGTCACAAAGTGATCCTTAAGTTTCAGCTTTTTGTATAAGAGAGATTAAACTCTTGTGAAAACTGTAAACAGCGGTGTCCTAAATAATACCATTTCATTGATTGTATCATTATTTTTCAGTAAATAGAGATTTTTAAGTCTGAAGAGATTCAGATCTCCTTTGGTGGTTATGCCTGTTTGAGATTGTTCTTCAGGTTGCCCAAAGATCTGTTAAATCTCTGAGATCTGTGGTTCCTATGACTGTTGCTTTTGAACTGCAGGCTGGGGGAACTGGGTTGAAAGGATTATATAGGAACACTGTGTAGGACACTTAAACTAAAGGGAAATATATTCTGTTGGTTCTGTTGAAGTAACATTGTCTCCTCTAGAGTGATGGTGAGATAGCATGGTTGTCTCAAGCTGAGAATGAACATATGGACTGTAAATCTCAAGGGAATTTGTCTGTTGGGAAGAGCTTTTTCACAACTTGTTCTTAACTCCTGTTTTTCATGTAATACTAAGTGACGTTTCTTCTGTAATAAACAATCTTTTCACTTGCATCAAAGATGACAGTAAAGGATCATCTTTACTGTATTCCCTTTTTTGTTTGGAATATATGGTGGGTGGGAAGAGAGTACTGGTGTATCTAAAGGTAAACAAGCCTTGTCCACAAAAAACTTCATGGACCATGCCTACTGCATTGTCTAAATTGTTGAATCTCTATAGATGGGTACATGAATACCTATGTGGGTGGGTACATGAGTAAATTTTCAGGAGAACTGAGCCTTTGGCTACATTACAGTGAAGCTGTTACAGCTGTACAGCACAACAAAAAAGTGGATTCACTGACTTCTGCTTGCAGCCCACTACGGAAATGTAATGACACTATAGGCATTCACTGAATCACCATTGAGGGTTCTGAGGCACCTTTATACAAACCCCAGCTGACCTCAGAGGTATCTGAAAACTTACTTGGCAGGTGGCTACTGGATAATTCTCTAAATGCCTGACCTGGGATGCATGCTGGGGCTGAGAGCAGCAATCCTCACCTAAGCACTGCAATGCAGGTATCCTGGAAGGACTACACTATTGTACTTGAAGTGTATCATCTGAGTCTTAATAGTGCAGTCTCCCAGTGTTGTATTTCTCTGGTGACACAGCATTTGGTTTGAGGAGACACAGGCAGTGTGCTGCAATCAGGCTGTTGCTGCTTTGCAATGGATGCTTAAAGTAGATGTTCTGGGGTCTTGATTCTGGTTATTTAAATCCTGCATAAGGCATTCCTTTGGATAATCTTTTCTGTGCACATTTTGGTTTTGCTGATCACAGCTCTGGAAAGTGAAGAAGGCTTTGAAAATGACAATCAAGTGGCAAGGCTTGAGGCCCAGAATTCAGGTATAGTAGATATTGGCCTGTTCATGATTACACTCTTGAGTTGTCCATCTTTTTCCAGATTACTGTGCAACTTGGCTTTTAGTAAAATGAAGATGAAAAAAAAACTCTATAAAAATTTCCTATATACATCTTGTCTTTATAGGTAGCTTAATCCAAAGCTAGATAAGCATTTTCAAACTTACAAATTTCTTCGAATTCTGTAGACGAAAAAGCTATAGGTATGTATTTAAGGTGTAAGACACTTCAGAACTCTTCTGCCAGTCCCTCTAGATGTTAATAGGTAAATGGGACTGTGCTCCTGTCACTGTGTTGGAAAGGCATTCTTAACTGACACTGGGATTTGACATAAGACACTGAATTTTGCCAAAGCTGCAGATATAACTTCTCCATTGTGGAACATTTAGATATTCTGGTGACAGGACTGTCCTTTGATAAATCTTCTCGGCAGGAATTAAGTTCTGAGACCTTGCAGGAGATGCACTGGCAACAGTGATTGAAATTAACTTTTTTTTTTAATGCAAGTGTAATTTTAAAGCCAAATCTGCATTGAAAGTTTCTCTTGTTCGTAGGAGAAACAGTTTTTGAACCTTCAGTGTTTACTTCACAGGAAGTACTAGAGTTTTGTGGGTTTGAAGCCTATGCATCTCGAGTGGCTGATGGCTCTGGTTGTTCCTTTGTCAATATTCAAGGAACTTTGTTTCTGGAGAATGTGTAGATAATCCATAACTGACCTCTTTATGCATGAAAATGGTTATGGTTTTTAATAATGGCTTCCTGTATTTGCCAGATTCTTAGTGACTTGACTTTGCTTTTCCTTTCTGAACCAACCCTGCTCTCACAAGAACATTTTCCTAAGCAAAGAATTCCTGGGTGTTTTGTGTGAAGGGAAAAAATAAAACTTCTGCATACCTTGTGTTTGGCAGGCTGCACATGACACTTGCATGACTTCTGTATAGATGCTTATAAAAACTTTGAACTGTTACTTACCTTAATGACCAAGCAGTTTAGTTTGCAGTTTAAAACTCTGTTTTGGGAGTCACATAGCTGTGCTTTTCCTTCCAGTTCTGACTTGATTATGTTTTCATGTAT
The DNA here is from genome assembly GCA_039877255.1 of Loriculus beryllinus. NCBI lineage: Eukaryota > Metazoa > Chordata > Aves > Psittaciformes > Psittacidae > Loriculus > Loriculus beryllinus. The sequence continues at coordinate 12,147 of JBCJKH010036849.1, read as the reverse complement.
TGCAGTTTGGCACATACAATGACTCTGAAAAGAAAACCGAGGAGTATGATACCCAGGTAAGAAAGAATCCTGTGACTTCTGATCGATAAAGTCTATATGAGCAGCCTGATCAATGACTAGTTTTCACTCTTTTTATTGCTACAAGTGTATTTTCCATGTTGTCATAGTTGTCAAGTGGATTATCATCACGTGGATGATCAGATAGTGAAAATTCATTCTGATAACTTGTGAAAAGAAACACCAAAAGAGGTTTTATTTGTTACCTGAATCTCATTGAAACATTTCTCTGAGAAGCAGAATTGTGACTTATCTGAAAAGAAATGTCTTAAAGGGTTACCATTCACAACTTTGAAAATCGGTATCTGTACTCATTATTTAGACTGGAAGAATGTTCGTGTGCTTCCTGATTCTGAAAGGAGTTGAATATTGGTGGAAACACTGGTGTTAAGTAGTGAGCTACTCTTAGACTCTGATCTTCATGCTACTTTTTGGTGCATTTGCTCTAAGGTGTTTGCTCGTATGAATTGGGCATGGAATTTTCACCACTATATCTGTAACTGGAAGCATACTGGAAATAACAGCAGACATTTAGGAACAGGAAGAAATTTTCAGGAGAAAAAAAAAAAGAAGTGTCTGTCTTCCTAATAATGCCATGAAAAGTCTGCAGTACATAAAATGTGAACTAACTAAGAAAAAACTATTTTCCTTGTCTATTAGGCTATGAAATACTTGTCATATTTGCTCTATCCACTGTGTATTGGAGGTGCAGGTTACTCCTTGATGAATGTCAAATACAAAAGGTACTGTAAATTTATAACTGATCTTATATACATTTGAAACATTCCCATTTTTTTGTATGTTAATTAATTTGAGATGCTGGGTTATGAATCAGTTTGTTTGATTCATGAGCCAGGAACCAGAATAGGTTGTCAGTCAGAAGAGAAGGAAGTAAGCTGCCATTGATGTTCAGAGAACTGATAAGGTGACAAGACAGATGAGAGGAGTTCAGTGGTTGAACCTGTCCAATAACAGAGAGAAGGAAAAACTGTCCCAGAATTATTTGCTCCACCCGAGAGGTTCCTGTGTTCCTAAATATGGTAGCTGGGATAGCAAGCAGGCAAAAGCATTTCTAAGAGAGGACTCTCTATTTCTTTAGAGCCATGGACTTCCTGCAACATATTGATGCTTCACAAGAGCTGAAGACTCAGTATTTCATGAAAGAGCGAAATTCTTGTCCACTTTCACTCTAAATAATAATTTGAGTGTTCTAGTTCATTTTGTACTGGGGACATGCAAGCAAGTATGCAGCCATGAGACTAGGTTGAAAAAAAAACCCTACAAACACAGGCATGCTGACGGCCATGTAAGCATGTTTTTGGGTGCTTTTTAATAGTCTTTAGGTCCAGAAGGGAAGGGAGGGAGAGCAAAGAGTAGCTTAAAGTAACAGCAGAAACAACTGCTGTTGCTGTACACATGAGCTGTAGCACCTCTATTAGAAACTGGGACAATTCTGGGCTATTAGAAAAACAGGGCTTTTTTAAAAAAAGTTCTTCTCTTAGGAGGTAAAAAATACACAACATTTAAATTCTGCTTTTCTCAAAAATTTTTGAGTGTATTCAGTACTGCAGAATACTGTATGCCAGGGGTTCTCTGAGCTCTAGCTTAAGAGAGCTAAAACAGTGCATATCATAAAATTTTTGTCATTGTTAAATCTTTAAAAAAATGTGACTGAAGAAAAATCTTCACAGTGGATTATCCTTTAATCTTGCAGGCGTTTTCTCATGCATTTTTTAGATGCTTGTGGGTGAGCAAAGTGCTCCTACAGCTGTAATGTTGCTATTAACACATTACTAACACAGCAGTGAAAGTTTCATTTTAAATAATGTCAATAATAATTTACATTATAAGTAATAAATAATGTAACCTGAGCATCACAATTCTTAGCTGTTCTTGCAGTCACAAGCAGAAGTATGGAATTTGACTGCTATTTGTTATGTTGCTAAGATTACGCGCCATTGAACATCCATTAAACAAGATTTGATGTAAGGAGGGAAAAACATAGACACCTTGCAATAACTTTTTAGGTGTTTACTATAGTAGTTTGCTGTGAAGGGTATTCATTATTTGAAATTTGAGAAGTCATTACAGGGCCATATTAAGTGTCTCTTTAGTATTTAGAATACAGTGCTATCTTTAAAAGTCTGTCAGGGTTCAGTGTGCAGTTTGGGTGCATGATGTCAGTTTGGGTGCAGAAGTCTTAGAATGTTCTGAAAAACATTCAGCTTTAAGCAGTTGATAAATCTCTCCAAACTTCTTGTGTGGACCAATAAGCATCCTTCACTTAAACTACTTTCCCTGGAGCCTTTCCTGATCAAAGAGTTATTTAGTTCTTGCATTAAGTAATTTACAACATAGTCAATTCTTGAGTAGTCAGCATGCATCATGTAGAGGATGTATTACAGGTATGTATTTTTGGATGAGGTGAAAAAATAACCAGGCTGTCTTCTGTTTGTAGCTGGTACTCCTGGTTGATTAACAGTTTTGTCAATGGTGAGTCCCTTCTTACGCTGTTTTCTGGGTTTCTGGGGGGTTGGTTGGTTTTTTTCCTATTCATATAACTTCAAGTGGAGGCTAAGACTCTGAAGTAGAAAATTAACAGCTATCAGCTGGATCAGTGCAGTATAGAGCAATAACTTGACTGTAGGTTCCAAAATTATCACAGTGATTGAGAAAGGAAGAATCAATCCAAAGGGAACAAAGGATTAGATATATCTTCTTTCTTCAGGAAAATGAGTGTAAATCTCTAATTGTGGAAGTATAGTTGTGTGATGTACTTCTATTGTACGTTTGTCTGTAAGTTTTCTATATTTTATCTTCAGGAGTGTATGCATTTGGATTCCTGTTTATGCTGCCCCAGCTGTTTGTAAACTACAAGGTAAGGTTGAAAAGTGATAAAGACTACTTTTCCTTGTCTCTTCTTCCAGACTTTATTACAAATTAATATTTTCTTTCCTAGATGAAATCTGTTGCACACTTACCATGGAAGGCTTTCACATACAAAGTAAGTAAAGCTCTAATTTAAAGATTGGTGCATTCATTTTGGAAATAATGTTCTGCAAGGAACAGCTTAGTAATATTTAGCTTAAGGCTGACAGGGCTTTTTTTTCTTAAAGAGCTAAACTTGTTTGAAACTGTCCAAAAAAAAGAAAGAAATATTGATTTGCATTTTTCATAATGACTTCCACATACAGAGAATACTTGTATCCTAGTTTTGATAGTAACAGTGTTTTTTATATTGTCAACTGTCTTGTAGGGTGCAAGTGTTGGTCTTGCCTATAAAATTAATCAGTCTCAATTTATTGCATTATTTCACAGGAGGGGAAGAAGAGTTTATTTCAAAACAAAATCATCTTACTAACCCTTTGATACCTGCATACCCATGAGCACCCACTGTCTGTCCAAGTGGTTTATATAGTGTTCAAGCACCAAGATGGATGTACCCAAGTATCCCAGTCAGGATTCTTTACACTGATATGGAGGACAAGGGATACCCACTGCTGAGTTCCTGTATCTCCTATGTTCTTCCTCAGTCAGCAACTACATGCTAGTTTTGTTCTTGTACCCCTAAAGAGCTGACAGTGTTTTGACTCCATCTTTTTCCACCTCTCTGAGTCATTAGGGTTTCTATAATGTTCTTTGCTTCCCTAGTCACTGGGTCCTGAGAAACCCTGGCTGGATGTGTTGGGATCATCAAGACCTTGATGCCATCAACCTGTGCCCTTTTATTCTTCTGCTTTCACTCATAAATGCTTTCATTTACTTTTCCTTTGTTCTGATGTATTACAACTCTCCAGAACATCAGTACTTCAAAAGGAACTGTTAAAAACTGCCCAAGACACGATGTTCAGTTCTGAACAGGTGATCTGGGACAAAAGAACTAAAATCTTAAAAATTTGAAGTGCCTTTTATAGCTTTTCCATTTGAGCCTACAGTAATAGCCCAACTTCCTGCTGCCTTAATATTTTTAAGGAATTAGGGGCATCTTAGAAAACAGACTGAAATATAGCTGATAGCAGAATAGCAACTAAACAGTGTTTGATATGGAAATATAGTAAATAAAAAGAAAACCTATGTAGTGTTTCTGACATGTAATAGGGAAATCAGGTGTCTTAATAGAGGGGAGTAGGAGGTGCATTGGTGAAGTAATTTCACTTCAACCACAAAAACCAGTAACTGAGCAGAGACATTAACAGTTAAAGAGACAACAGAGGGCAAGTATCCAAGCAAGTAACATTTAAAACAGTAGAATTCTCTTGCTGAATAGCCTCTTCTTACACAGCATTTATAGTTCAAGATGCCAGAGGCTACCAACAAGCCGCAAAAGCTTTTATGTATGTAGAGAGAAGTATATGATGCTTCAATTATGTTTAGCTTACAGGGCTTTGGAAGGGGTAATTGACTTTTTCCTGCTGGGTATCTAAAGCTTCCTCTGTTCTACACTTGAAGAATGAAAAGAACAGTCTAAGGTCTTGTGATTGTTGGTTTAGGGAGCTTTCTTTTCCTTAATTTGAACTCTTTCCTGTTTTGGAAGACCTTGGCAAAAACAGAGATTAACTTTACAGTTTCTGTAGTTTCTATATTTATGCCCTTTACCATTTTCTAAAGAGTACCTTCAAATGAGGTAATCTCAGCAGAAAACTAGCTAAAATACTATTAGATGGGCTACCTTGATGCGTTCAGTTTCAGTGGATTATGAGGACTGCCTACATGCCTGAAGGATGGAGCTTTTTCTTCCTTTCATCATAGAATCACACACTTGGGTGTTAACTTGGAAGGGCTTCCTTTTCCAGCTTGCCAAGGCTTATTTTTGTTGTTGTTGTTCCATGACAAACCTTTGCACAGGCTTGAGAAGTGCTCTCCGTGTTCTTTGATCACTTTGGATTGATGGATTTGTTTTGACTTGCTGGAAAGAGTTTTCCTGTTGTAACTAATCAGAACTCTATCCTGCCCAACACCCCCTTTTCCTACCGAAGTTTTGTTTCATCTTATAAACATTGGTTCATTTTGAAGAGTGAGTCCTTCTTTGCTTAAAGAATACATAATTTTCCCCCTTACGGTATAGGGGAATGTACAGCTGGCTGGTATTGAAAGGAGAAGCCATGATACTGGCATAGTTTGTTCACCCAACAGTGAATATTCTTTGCTGGATTTGTTTTCTGCTGTCTTTAGTGAGCTGTAACAGTTTATTGCACCATACGAGTACTAGAACTGGTGCACTGCAAGAACTGATTTATAGTCCTCCCTTTAGGCTAGAGCCAGATCAAGAGGAGCTGCCTTCTCTTTACTTTTCTACCTTTTATGACAAAATACTGTTGCCTTTGCATGCTTGCAGCCTGTCTGCATTGCCTTCCCAGCAGATGTCTGGGAATTTAAACTTTCTCACTCAGGAACAAGTAATGAGGAAATACTTTGTTATTGCTTCAGAAACAGAACCTATAGTAGGCCTAGTTGAGTGGTGTAGAATATTATGTTTCAAATAAGGAATTAATGATTTTTACTTGTAACTGTGATAGTGTGATCTGTAATAGTATGGTCTTCATTTTTAAAAAGGCACTTTAAAGTTTGCATTTATTAGTTTTTCAGCATAACCCTTGGGTATTGTTATAAATATGCAAGCAGTCTGTGTTCCTACAGTTCTAGGAAGGCTGTTTCCTGCAGTTCTGTATGACAGATTACTTCCTTTCTTCACAGCCAACTGAAGTATACTTTTTGTTTATTTGTAGGCATTCAACACCTTTATTGATGATATATTTGCTTTTATCATCACTATGCCTACATCTCACAGGCTGGCGTGCTTTAGAGATGATGTGGTGTTCTTGGTCTATCTTTACCAAAGATGGTATGCCTTTCTTTAATACTTGTCTATTTTTTTTACATTGCTGTAGATGGTTGCAGTCTTATTGCTGTAAAGAACTGTAAAATAGTTTGGGACAGACTTTCCAGAGTAGTTTTATGCCATAGTAATGTACAGTATGGTCTGGATAGTGGTAGTTGTGTATGTGCCTAGTGAAGGGAATAATGAGTAGGGTATCCTGAAAATGAGATCTCAATACAAATGGGGAGCAAAAGTTCTTCCTCATAACAGACAGTAATCCTGGACCCTTGAGCATGCTGAGAGTAAACAAGAAACTCCTCTTCTCTCAGCACTCACAGTTCTTGCCAGTTACCCCTTCTCCCTTACCGAAACAACACTCATCCCTTTCAGCATTTAGTTTTGTATATGAAAGTTACCTAGAAAATTAACCTGAGACCTGAAGCAAGATGAAGGAGAGCAACTCTTAAACTTCTGTTCACAAACCCATTTTGGAATTCTGGGCTTCTACCTCTTGCTGAAGGGCTACATGTCTACATATTCTCAGGATCTGATGCATGCTTCTCAAGTTGCTATGCAAGGCACTAGCAAAGGATGTTTTCTGATGAGGAAAAAGCCCTGCTCTGCTTTCCTCTTTATCTGGTTTCCAAACACAAGTTAGTAAGCCAAGTATCTGGTGGTTTCAGATTCTTTAAGTAACTAAAATCAAACAGGGAAGAAGGCTATATGCAGTCATCA
>JBCJKH010036845.1:0-14060 GCA_039877255.1 Loriculus beryllinus | reverse complement strand
TGGGCAAAAGGAGCAGAATTTTTCTTTTTTTCCTTAGAATTGGAATTTAAAATTCCATTAAAATTAAGAAGTAACTTCCTTTAAAATTATTAGAGTAACTGTCTATAAAAGTAGTCCAGAACCTATCTTAAATAACTCATGAGAACAGAATATAAATTTTCATTCTAATAAAATGTGTTTATGAACTGGTTTTTTCCTGGTTTTAGGAACTTGAATTTCTGATTAACAGCATTTGAAAAAATCTGGTCTATGATTACACTGCAAACATTGCAGTGTAAAATGTTTGCACTGCAAACATTGCAGTGCATATGCAACTGTGGGAGAGAGCTCGTATTAGAGAAGCTTAGAATTTACCTTGTTGTTAAATCTGCTCAATGTTCAAAAAGTCAGAAAAGCAAATCAAATGTTAGAAAACAGTAGAAAAGAAAACAGGAATTCTAACTCCATTACAAAGACAATACAATACCAGGGGAAAGAGAAGGAGGAAGTCAAGAAGAAAAGGGCAAGAAGATCAGTTTCTAGACAACAAATGATGGAAGAAATAAGGAAAGAACATATAGTCTATTAAAATAATGAGTGGTGTAGGGCAGGGAATGATTGTTGACTATCAACAATTGTTTCCAGCACAAGATGATGTGAAAATAAGAATATCTTTAGTCTGGGACTCTGGAAATACTGGAAGTTCAAATGGTTTAAAATATATGAGTGGAAAAAAAATCCTGGGAGAAAATCCATTGTCATCAAATAAAAAGCATCACCTCTGAATATTCCTGACTAATATTCATGGAAATATTTCCTATATTCTGGGCCTGCTTTTATCCTTTTTGTTAGACTTCAACTGCTATATAGGGATTCTTCTACTGAAAAATGTACTACAGAGTGGAGTTTGATTTTACCTGCTACAAGCTTTCCTGTGTATTCATTCAGAAACTGCCACCCCATTGAAGTCATGGGCTGTAAATACCAATTGTCCATATGAGGGAGAAGGGCCTCAGTCTTCACAGGAAATGACACAAACTTCTTGACCAACACTGCAGTGTAAGTTTGGTTTAAAAGGTTAAAAGCACAAAGGAAAGACGAGGATAATGTAACACAGAAGACTTGATAAGACAGACTTAGAAATCTTTATTTAGAAGATAGTATTTTAAAAGGATAAAACTTTATCCTGTTACTCCTCATTTTTCAATCTCTGCAACAAGATTAAACAGCGTATGTGGAATTACTGCATGTTTGATTTTACTCATAATTCACCAAGAAATAATGCTATGTCCCAAGTTTGCAACACTTGCTTATCTCAGGAAAGATTATTTACTGTAAGGACTATCTGTGCAATATTTTGGTCAATGTGGCTGGATATCCCTTTCTGTGCTGAGAGCACATGAACCACAAGCAAGGATGTCTTTGATTCTGCTCTCAGTGCACCAAACAGGATAGCTGCCATCACTTGAGTGGAAATTTGTGTGGGATTTTAACTGTTGTGGGCTTCCCCGTTTTAGTTTCTTTTTCCTAGAAGAGGACATAAGTCTCTGTCCCTTGCTGGGGTGATCTTCAGAGGCCTGGAGGTTGTTTCAGCTCCAGTGGCAATGTGTGAGATAGTGATGTTCATCATCTTGGAACAATCTTTGTGAGTGTTGCATCTGCTTGAAACAGAACGACTGCCAACCTGTCAGGTTTGGCCCTTTTTAATATTTGATTACCTACACACCTCAGCAAATATCTTTGGGAAGTATTAGTTGAGATATATTTGCAAAACAACAGTTATGCAATTTTTCCAGCTATAGTGATTCAAAGTTCCACGCAAGAGAGTACAACATGATTTTGAGACACTGAAGAGCTAATTCATTTATATTTTCTTAAAATATGATCCCTTAAAGTTTCCAAGTATAGTTGAATCAAGCCTCTCATATTCATCCTAACAATACTAATGCAAACGTGATATGTATTAGGCAAAATTGTTCTTTCAATTTTAAGGAAAAAACTGTGGTTAGTGAGCTTCTCTCTCATGCCTTCATTGGTTATAAACTTAGGATAAAATCAACCTTTTGACTCCTATTAACCGTTTAAGAATTCTTGGAAATAGATAACATATATAATAATTCAATATGTTTGTCTCATCCATCTGTTCTCTGTTGGCAGGTTGTAAATTATTAGGACACATGCTGTCTTGTCTGTATGTTTTTACACACAGAAAAGAACCAGGTGGGAACAGTTCTTGCTCTAATTGGTATTTAGGTTTTTCCTTTGTGTGAAAAACCTATGTAACCATAATAACAATATGTGAATGTCTTTTTTGTCTTTTCTAAACCCATTGATTTCTGTCTTCACTGAGATTCATGTCATCACAGGAGTCATAGCAAAAAGACATCAAGCACTTCTGCAGACTAGGGCAATATCAGACATTAAGTGTCAGACTGAAAACTCTCACGTCCCAGTCAGTCGGTATAAACCCAGAACCTGGTTAGTCCTGAGACACATTTAGTGACGGTGACATCTCAGTAAGAGATTTAGTGGGAGAATAAATTGTTAAGCTTGTACAGATAATTCCAAGTACAAACTCAATACCTACAGGAATAGCCATCAAAACAACAAAAGTCTATCTATCTATCCATCTATCTACCTATCTATCTATCTATCATCTATCTATCTATCTATCTATCTATCTATCTATCTATCTATCTATCTACCTATCTATCTATTTATCTATCTACCTACCTACCTATCTATCTCTTTTTCATTAAATAAAAATTTTTTCTCAGTGTAATCTATGTCTTTTTTAACTGCTGTAGTTGATGTGAACCCACTGCTGGAATCAATGTTCTTTGTGAATTCTCCATTTATCAAATTTATTTTACAAACTACAGTTATGTGGCTGGCTTTGGGGGTGTGGGCAGTCTGAAGTTTAAAAGCAGACCTTGGGGAATAGCAAAGGTGTGAACGATTGTGCTGTAAATGCTGCTGTAATGCAAAGGCTGAGAAAACTAAAATAGCAATGCAGGTTCTATGTAAATCAAACAAAAACATAAAGAACACACTAACAACCTTATGAAAGATTCTTGAGGAGTCAAGGGATGATGTTGTTGACAAGGCACCAGTCCAATCATTTTTTTGAAACTGATAACGAAAGGGGATTTATAAATTAGAGAAACTTTAACAGGTTATTTATTATTTTGCTTAGTACAAGCAAGATCTCCAAGGACTGGGCTATGGTTATCACACCTCGTTATTTAAGAAGTGTTCTAGGGATTTACTCAGAAATTATATATCAATGCATTTAGCCTCATATGGGACAACAACGTTTCACAAGATCAAATAAAGATACCCTTTGTAAAATCGACAGTCTGAGAACAGCTATATGTTCTCAGGAAGTGCAGATCATGCTTGAGCTGATTGGAATTCCTGGCAGATATTGTTACTGCAGAGGTTTGGGGTGATATGCTAGATTAGCAAGCAAAAAACCCACAGAATTTTCACTGTAGTTATTCAGATATCTTGATTATATAAACATCCCAAAATTTTAAACTATGTGAATGAATGTTTGCTTCAAGGATGAGTAGAACTGGTTGATGAAGTTCAAGGTGTTTCTTAAAATTTTTTGGCTAAAGATTTTTAAGCCATTATCATACTTAAAACTTGCTTTTAAGATTCCTGGGATATTGTAGGATTGAACTCAGTAGTAATAATAATAATAAATCATTTGTGAATTTTCCTGTTTTAGCACTATTAAGACTAAGAGAAGTGCAAATGAAACAGGAGGCAGAAAGTACTTCAAAACACTTTTGAGTTTCCCTAAACTGCGTACTGCCACCTGGAAGAGCCAGCAGAGCAGCAGAGGAATGGTGTATTTTCACTACAGTAAATACAACTTAATTTGGATTGCTTAGTTCATGAACACAAGCCATGTTTAGTACAAGCTTAGCAGTGCTTTGCAATACTCTTCTGTAAATATGTTCAAGGTTATAATCACTTTGTAATGAATGGTTTCGTTTTTCTTTTAGTGCACAAAACCACAGCTGACCTACTGTGATCAACTGATTTTTTTTCTTTTGCTACCAGTGGTGAAACATATTCAGGTAACTTTTCTTGGAAAATAGGCTATTGGATGAGCACACAGAGAGGAGACAGCATCAGAGAATACTTAAGTTCCAAGAAGAACTTTTTTAGGAACAATAAACTTTGCAGCTTGAATGACTTGATATTTCATTATTTCCATTAAATTCCCAGATTGCATGGATTAGACAGAAGAGTTAGCAAAATGAACAACTGTCAAATGAAAGCTTTCCAACAGACCTTAAGAGCTTCAACCGTCAAATCAGATCAAGAGTAAATTATTTTGAGTGATGTGGGATTACAGTAAGTTAAATTAACAGCTGGATTCTCAAAATAAATATATCCCAAGTTATTCTATAGAGTTCAAGAACCTTTTATGTGTTGAAAATATTAGAGATTGTTACTGGAGTAGTGACAAATACTTGTCAAGGGAAGATTTTAACCTGTACCTCCTAAGTAATTTGGAGTTTGAGATGACAAACAAAAAGGCAACCTACAAATAATGGTTTACGTTAAACTCTCACAATAAAATCTTTACTCATGGTAGAAAATTAAGGCGGCTGTTCTGACTTAAAAGAAATTGGACAACAGATTGTGAAATCTCCCTTGACTTTACGTAAAAAAAAATAATAAATAAATAAATAAAATTTGTGTTTTCATGTGCAAGAGAAATGAAAATTAAAAAAGAAATTTTCTTCTTTAACTGCTATCAGGAGATCTTCAGCAAAATTTATATTATCTCTGTCTCCCAGATCTTTTAGGCTTCTTAGAATGAAGTGTCTCCCACACACCTGTTTGTCAATTGGCTACTAGTCTTACCAAAGAAAACAAGTGACTGAGAGTGGTGGGGAGCATTTCTGTTCTCTTCTTGAAGTCACATTCTGGGTCTTGTGCATGCTAGTTGTGGCAAATGGGAACAGCACTATCCCTAAGGCTTTGATGACGGTTTCAGATGAATGCTGCATCTGCTGTGGCAATTTTCCCACTTTGCATCTGGCTTCATATTAATCATTATGAAATCTCACTGAGGCCCACTCTCCCTGAAGAATCATAGAATCTTTGAGTGCTTTGGGTTGGAAAGGACCTTGAAGCTCATCTAGTTCCAACCCCTCTGTCTATGGAGGGACACCTTCCACTAGACCAGGTTGCTCAAAGCCCAGTCCAATCTGGCTTTGAACACTGCCAGAAATGGGGCATCCACAACTTCTCTGGGTAACTTGTTCCAGTATCTCACCACCATCACAGTGAAGAAGTGAGGAAGGAAGAGAACTCACAAAATCTAGGGGGCATTTCTATTTTTATAGCTATTTTGCTAAGTTTTTAGAGTTGAAATTGTGACTCCTACTGATTTTTTTGATCCAGCCACTGAAATGTTCCCAAGATTTTCAATTTAGCACTAGACCTGGGGGTTTTTGCCTTGAATATTTTGAAACTGTTAAGCTTTTTAGAAGTAGATGTTAGTCTAGATGGAATTGAAAACAGATTTCTGAGTCAAGGAGTCTAATGTGACAAATTATTGACTCATTTCATTGCTTCCCCTGCAGCTTAAAATATTGAACAAATAACTAATATAAATTCACAGCTTAGATAGATTTTGGAACAAAGTAAAGCCATGAATTCTTTATGGTCAAACATGATATCTAATCACTCAAGTAACACTGCTTTGCTTTAAACTGCAGATGTCATTTTTGGACTAGATTTCACATTAGTGAGGTTTGATGAGCAAAACACGGATGATTCTTTTTGTTATGTGAATTATCCTGTTTTACAATCTGACATCTGTTGTTGAAGGGTGGAAATCTACAGAAAACTTGGCTTCAGTCATACTGCTTTAATGGCTTAACTGTTATTTAGAATAGAAAATGGCAATGTCGACAGATCAAAGTCTTCTCAAAACTAAAATGAATTCCTTGGATACTCCAGAGGTCTGTATCCATATTGGATCATATTATCTACAATTCCTGTAATAATCATTTTATGTCTGTCCATAAACATAGAGCAGATGCAGGTTCCCCCTTCTCTTAACACCCTTATGTATCCAGCATCAGGAGAGGCTGGTTTAGTATGCAGTGCATTTGCATAACTGTCCAGCAGACTTCCGTAGTGCTTTATTAACCCATTCAAGAGCTGACTTTCAGTTTGACTGAAAGTGATGAGAAATTCAGTGTATTGTCTAGACAACACAGAACACCAGAACTTTGTTTTGTGGAATGGATATTGGTGTTTTTCATCAAATGAAGGGGCAGACATTCAGGAGGCTTTAGTGAAATTTCTGCTTTTCCTTTATTGTGACACATTTCATTTCCATGTGGGCTACTTGACTGAAAGTGTGTTTGAATTGAGACAGGGACAAAAGCAAAGTGGTGTATACAGCAAGAAAGATGTCTTTAACCACCTGGAAATGGAAGAGGATTCCTGTTACTTTTCATAGTTTTCCATGTCATCTTCTAGAGAGTTTCAGGATGAATGGATGAAGTGGACTGAACTTTCATTGCTTGCATAAATTCTGATTGCTTTCAGGTTATGTGTTATTTTTGTAGGGTCTAGAGGAAAACAGTGGGGTTGTTTTGAGTTTTCCTGAAACAATACATAACAAAAAATACTCAATTTTCCCATGAAATTCTGTGCAAGACACTTGATCAGAGTAGGGAATACTTTCTTTTCTCATCTTATCATTTCTTCCTTAATGCAATTGTGTTTTTAGGAGAGCTGAATCACATGTATGCTTTTATTATATAAGCACTAAAATACAAATACACTTTCAACTAGCTGATCATGACCTTATGTAACCTAAAATAGAGAGGGAAGTGGCAGAAAATGCAAATTTTTATTATCTTTTTATTTCAGAAACCCAATAATTATTGTTTCTTATTTGTATTTAATTGTTGATTTCTTCAGTGGAATTTGGGGGTGGAAAGGAAGGAGTCAATAAAAAAAACAGAATACCAAAATATGCAGACATTTCATTGGAAACCAAATCACTTCATTCTGAGGTTTTCAGTGAAACCACAAATATTTCTAAAACGAAAGATCCCTGCTCTGAATATTTCTGTTTAATAACAAATCTGTGAAAATCCTTGTTTTGCAGAAATAAAGGAGCATGATTTTGATGTTTGGCTGTTGAGGAAAGAATTTTTCGTTCAAATTTTTTAAAAACACCTCATTTAATAACATTATTCACCTTTTGTAGCCTTCAAAACTTTAAAACCCAAACCTAGAATAAAAGTCAGATGCATCAGTCCTTTATATGGTAATATACTTCATTGAATTATAGAAATTTGTATATATTTGGCCAAGTCCTGTGAAGCATGAAAATATGAATTGCCTCAAAACAAATATTTGGAGAAAGCTAATTCACATAAGCTGTTAACATTCCAGGTGTTGATATCTACGAAACTAAAGAGCAATTAATCTACTATAAAAAGGTATAAAGGATAGGAAGAAATAATCTTCAAAACTGGGCAAAAAGACACATATGAACATAAAAATTACCTGTAGATTCTGCAACAATACTATTCACAGAAATTATCTGCAATACAAGCAAATTACTAGGTTTCAGCTATGGGTTATGAATCTATTTCTATTTTATGTCCTACTTATGTATATATGTTGAGTATTGCTGAACCAATACACAGTCAGTTCACAAAAGTTTGAATTCCATTTTTTTCTCTAAGTTATAAGCTACACAGAAAAACAGGGAACAAGAAAATGCAACCTGACACAACAAAAGAGAATCCTACCACTCAGGAATTAAAGCAAGCTATTGCTATTGTTTCATTTCATCTTTTTTCATTTTACTTGAAAAAAATTTTTGAAGAGTCATGAAAAAAAAATAAGGTTATTCAGCTAAGGGATGAAGCACTTAAGAAATACTGAAGTTGGAATTATTTTTGCACCATCTCCTGAGAGATAGTTTACATATACTGTCACATATATTTTTCTGTACCCAGAGACAATGCATGGGAAATATGTTTGCATGTAGGAGACTGCTGCCTGAATATGGTATTACTTATTGTAGGCCACACACAACAACACTCTATTGAAGTAACTTTTCACTGCCAGCAACGATTCAGTTAACCTTTGATTAAACACAGGAATTTAAACTATGGAAAGGTCTGAAACCTGACACAGTCCTTTGACACCTCGGTGTCTGTCATTAAAGATAATCCTGAGTAAGGTACTGATTTCTGAAAATAGAATTAAACTACTTTGGTTGGCAATCTTAACCCTTCCATATTACAGATGTAACCCTGCTGTGTTAGGAGACTTCCTGAATTACTGCTTCTCCTTTCAAGTCCACGTGTTTGTGAAAGCGCTTTAGGGGGAGCACAGGGACCAGCGTACACAAACAGAGAAGCTCCATTTTCAGCAAATGAAGTGACTGTCCAGGTCGTATTGAACACTGGATCACAGAAAAACTCTCAGGACTTCAAAGTCTGATCATGCCCCATCCTTCCTTCACTTTTTCACTCTTCATATAGATTGAGACATTGAATTAGAAAGTCAGACAACTTGTTGCTTGTTGGGTTTTTTTTTAAATCTTTTCTTTGTCTGAGCATCACTAATGACATGCCACTATTTTTAGCTTCATCTACATGGAGATTATGCTCCATCTTTTGCCACTGTTTCTGGTAAATAGGAAATACTTCCCTGTGATGAAGGCCCTGAGATGATCTAAGAAGCTTGTGCTCTCAGAAATGCTTTTACTCCTTTTACTCCTTTTTAACTATTACATTTTCCCACTGTTTTTATTCAAATCACTAAGAAAATTTCAGTGGGAATCTCCTGATATTTCCTCAGCCTGCTGTTCTTTTCTTCTGTACAACATTAAACACTGGCAAACAGTGACAAGTTTCATTTTTTTATATCACCTGGGTATACAAAATAAAATAAAGTCAGAGGAGTACAACTCAGCAGCAGATTTCCACTGGAAAGAAATGCGTGGCGATCCAAAGCCTATGAAATATGAGAGTCTTTAGATCTATACTGTTACTGAAAAGTTGCCCATCAGTTCTTTGGGTAGGTTGTGTGTTGCATCTAATTTGGAATAAGTAAGGTCATGGCTGAGAATAGGTCAGGCACTGACTGTCCTGCAGAGACATTTTTTACACCCGTTATCACCAGCAGTGGTGCTGGGGAGCAGGACATCACCCCATAGAAGAGCTGATCTTGAAACTACAGCAGAAGTCCAATCTGATCAAAGCAAACCCTGTCCAACCACAGATTTCTCTTGAAGCAGAACATGAACACTGACTAGATCCAGAGATGACAGTGCCCTCCCCAGCCCTCCCCAGACTGCCCCAATGCCCCTGGGTGCTGGAATGCCCACTGGTTTTTCCAAACCACTGGCAATCTGTTATGTGACATTTAGAAAACATTTTTCTTTTTCCCCAGCAGAAGCTTGTCAATCTGCCTTGTCAGCCTGTGCCTTCTTGGCAGCGCACATAGGATGTTCCTAGCTCCCAGGCTACTCACAGCAAACTGAAAAGGGGAAGAAGAAGCTTTATGCTGTTTTCTTTTAGACCCGTGATTCATGAGCATGGAGCCTATGAAAGACAGCTTGGTCCTTGACAAGTCTTCAAGCAGCAGCTACTTAACTTTGTCCCAAAGGGTGGCTGTGCAGCTGCAGTCTCTTAAAATTAAAGCCCATCTTGCATGTCTGTAGCTAATTTTCTGTGTCCTCTTCACAGGTGTT
Source organism: Loriculus beryllinus (assembly GCA_039877255.1). NCBI lineage: Eukaryota > Metazoa > Chordata > Aves > Psittaciformes > Psittacidae > Loriculus > Loriculus beryllinus. Next base: position 4,318 of record JBCJKH010036845.1, on the reverse strand, counting down.
GTATGAAAAAACAGTAAAAAAATTTCAAAATTATTAGTTGCAACAGGGTTGTCGAAATTTTCAGCATGAATGGAGCTGTTTAGGATCATGCCCATATTAACATTTTTAAAGCATTTCCACATGCGCTTTTTAGAAGCAAAAAGAAAAAGAAAAAAAAAAAAAAAACCAAAAACAACCCAAGGAAGCTTCAGTCTGAAGGTGATCGATACAAACAAGGAAAGACAGCAAGGGCTGAAAAGATTCCCTCAGGAACATGGCCTTTATGGAAGGGGGAAGGTGAAATCTTACCCTTGTTGGTAAAGCTCATTTCACAGTACCTAAGAGGGCATTGCATTTTGGCAGGGTCTTGCTGGTTAGGTATTAGTGTTGTTTATTGTACAATCATTGTTCCTGATAACATGCAGACAACTAACTGAAGAGAAATACTTTGAGATGCATAGAGTAACATGATATTTCTTGGTGGAATACCAAGTTTATCCCTTCCATAATACTAATCTCATAATTCACTTGCTGAGTACTTAAGATTTTTCTTGCAAATCAGATCTATTCAATAATCCATTCAGAGTTTTGACATACTGAATACATTGCTGTTCACACTCCTTTCTTGGTAACAGTTTAATACGGCTATTTGAAGATGCTAGCAGAAAAGTCAGGCAAGTGCATGCCTAAATGGAGCTTGTCCATGCTCCCATTGACGATGAAGGAATCTGGTGGATGCTGAAATCCTTGTTTTCCCTACCTTCTTGTTTTGTGTGAAAGTGTCAATGAGTGTTGTTTCTGACAGAATACAGAAAGAATAATGTCCACTAGCCTCCCCTGACTTCATTTATTTATTTATTTATTCATTTATTTTTGTGGAGAAAAGAGAATGTTTTGATTAATTTTGCTTTCATTTACATTATGTTCCTGATTAAAGGACACAAATTCAGGCTCTATTTGGATAAACACTGAACCTGTCCCAACTTTCTAGGAACTAGAGACTTCAAGAGACACAGTGTTAAAACTTGTAGAAAAGGTATGGTCAGGGGGGTTGAAGCAACCTGGCTGTCCATGTCAGTCATCAACAGATGTTAGTATTTCAAAAGGCTTCACAATGATTTTACTATCTAGATTCATTTGCCTTTACTAGGAGTAATGCTGTGCATTAGGACAGTAGTTTTCTCCTATTCACTAGGTGTGCCATGCTCTGAAAGTACTGGTTTCTGAATGTGCTCTTAAAAGGATAGACAATGGGAAAATATCCCATTTAAGAAACCTGTGGCATTATATACAAAGCTGAGCTCTCCACACCAGGATAACAATAAGGTTTCTTGTCTAAGTCAACAAACTGCAGAAACACATCCTCAAAATATTTCAGTGTCTAACCTGTAAGTGGAAACATCTAACTAGACATAAACATTAAAACAATGATGCTTATTTTGGCCCCTTCAGATACATGTTAGCAATCCTGAGGAGGGCTGTTTAAGTTAGTGTGGGATGTGGTACCTGAGCTTCTTCATGGCAAGAGCTTCATCTGACCTAAAGAAGATGAAAACCAAGAGGAAAGACTTTAGTCTCATTTTCACCATGGGGCCCCAGTTGTGTGCAGACCAGATGAGATTCAAACCACAGTCCACGACACAGCTTTCATGAAAAATGGTCTTTCAGCCATTAAAACTCCATGCAAAGCACCGCTTTTTCTCATGATACATGCTCCATAAGCCTAAGTTTCTTTGCAGCCAAGGTGCCCAGACTGAAATATTCATTGGTTGTGTAACAGCGCCAGCTCCTCATTGTTGTAACGCAGGCACTGTGTAAACCTTGATGTGGAGCTGGAACACCTCCTGGGCAACCAGGAATAAATCAGTGTTTGCTTGTTGCTCTTGTGGCCTGCAGGTAACCAGACTTCTGGTTTTGTTTCATCCCCATTCTTTTTCATTTGTTCAGATCAGCTAAGCTCAGAGCTTTTGAGACTCACAGTGGACAAAAGGGCTTGAACAACTGATTTCTCCAGCTTTCTAAATATTGATTCACTTCTGGTTTCTGTAAGAAAATGACATGGAGTTCTACTAATATCTAAGGTTATCTGTGACCTTGTGACCTGCAAATAGTAACCTCAATGCGACTCTGGTTTGAACACTGGAAAGTGAAAGGTCAGAGAAATGAGATAGCTTTTGTACAGCAATAGGATTAGCAGTTTGGGCTGCTCCAAAGATATTAATTTGAACCATCTTATAGCAAGTAACACTCCAGTGGACTTAAGAGAACAAAAGGAATTCTTGAACTCTTGAAAAGACATTGTATTTTTACTATTGCTAAATATGATTCTAGAGTAAATTAAGGCACCAAAATGATTTGATTATTTGGTGAGTTAAAAACACAAAATTATAGGATACATTTTCATTGCCCAATAAATTAATTTTCATGAGTCAAAAACCTTACTGAAATGTGATTCTTGGACTGTGCAATAAAACCAGTGTGTAAGACAGCAATTAAAGACTTTCAGGATAATGCATTATGCATAAGCTGGTTAAATTTAAGTTGGAAGAACAAATTGAACTCTTGTATTTACAGCTGCTCAGCATTTGTCTTGAAAACTATTTTAACGTGTTTTTTAGAAATTTAGTTCCGTTCCTGTCTTAATTCTATGGTTTTATTTTCTTTGCTTCTTTCTTAAGGCTCCCGATGTGTCCTCCATATACATATCTCTGGTGAAAACTGAGATAAACATGACATGACTTTTTAGAAGGGTTTTGTGAGACTCCACTTTCTCCATCACTTGAGGGTTTTTTAGCAACTTTTTTACCCTATAAATACCATTATCTTCTTTAGGGAAGGTCTATTTCGCTATAAAACCAATACATTTTAATCCTTTTGCGATAAACTGAGTTAAGCACATTTAAAACTAAAAGCACATACCTAAATATAGAATTAACTTTAACCATTCATGCTGGACCTTCTATTGTTTTAGTCCCTTCAGTTTCCTTTTTTTAGATCCTTCATTGCATGTTTAGTTGATTTTGTCAATTAATTGACCTTTGGAAAACCTTCGTTTTGAACCATAGGTGGCAGCAGACAGCAGAAACGTCAGAAATAAGGACTGCCTCCCCGAGTGAGCTGAGACAGCAGGATAGCTTGCTTTGTTGTAGGATGAGTTCTTTACCATTTTCTACACGTATCCAATAGATATTCAAACCATATGTTCTAGATATTTACATTGTACCTGATTATACTAAAAATATAAATATTTTTGCTTCTTTTTTCTCTGAGTACTTAAATGTATAAAATGTTAACTTGAACAGGATAGTCACTTTAAAATGTCCTTCAGTTTCCTGTATTATCTATTGACATGCAGCAGTATCATTTAATCTATTTTATATGATATCAAACCGATACCGTTTTTCTGATCTAATCTGTAGGGCAACTCACAGTGGCTGGAAAGCAGATTCAGATGCTGGTGTCACGAGTTTTCACATCACACAATGGAAAAGAAGCAGTGACGGAGTTGCTGCCTCCTGCCTAAACCTCTGTTAACAAACCCGTAGTCAGAGTCACAGAGGAAAGTTTTCTTGCTCTTCATTTCACACTTGTGGGTACTCAAAACTGCTTGTGCTTAAAAATTCTTTTTTACAACACAAACTCCTATATATTTATTATTGTCTTTTCCCAAAGCCTTGAAACTCTAAACAAACATCAAAGCTTTTGTAACATGCTAAATGTTGCATGTATCAGTCCTCTGTTAGTGACCCTAGACACATGTCCATGTTCAGGGAACTGCCTGTCTCCTCCTGTGGTAAACCCAGCATTAGCTTCTTAATCTAATAAACAGAATTAACTGGTGGGAAAGCCTTTGGCTATGTGTTTGTATCGCCTTTGGCTATGTGTTTATATCATCTTTGGCTTCTGAATAGGCAGTCTAAAAGCCAGCATTTTCTCTCCATAGGGGCTGCTTAACTGCATGCATAGCCTGGAGGTGTGCAGAGACATCACCTTGTGAGAAACTGCCATTACAGTGGCTCTTGGGCTGTGTTTCACTCCACTCTTGGGACAGGGAGCTATTCCAGGAGAAATGGGTAGGAAGGAAGCAGGGGTGCCTGATGACTCTTCCATTGCCTGGACTGATGTGGCTTTCTGCCAGAAAGATTTCAGCAGCTGCTGTTCAACATGCAGGGATGGGACAGGATTTGTGGGATCCAGGACCTGCTATGCTGTTGCTTCAAGGAATTCCAGATTTCCTGGAAGGAAAGAAAAAAAAGAAAAAAAAGAAAAAAGAAAAAAGAAAAAAAAAAGAAAAAGAAAAAAAAGAAAAAAAAGAAAACAAAAAAAAGAAAAAAGAAAA
>JBCJKH010036842.1:0-25013 GCA_039877255.1 Loriculus beryllinus | reverse complement strand
CCACACATATATTTATATACACTAATCCATTTACAACACCCCTCACTTAGGAAATGTATTATTAATTACGATCTGAATTACTACAAAACAACTTAAAAGCAATGCACTAGGAACCATTCTGAAAGTAAAAATACCATATATCCTAAAAACATTCTTTAACAGGCATAAACTCTGAAGCATCTGTTTTCTTATTTATCTAGATACGGAATGTGAAAATCTCAATTTAATTTTTTTGAATGTTAGATTAACATCTAATATTAGTCATTGACAAGATAATTGACATTCCTTCTAGACAAAAGAAATGCAAAGATTTCCTATCTGCTCTTTGTAACTAATCTTAATACAATGCTACTTGGGGGTAACTTTTTATAGTAGAACTTATACAAGAAAGTATGTAGGGAATGAATAGGAGATGGTGATACACAGTGTTGAAGGAGTAATAGCCAAGTTAAATGAGACTTTAAAAGATACAGGATTTATAAAGTAGTGGTAAGGGGATAAATACCATGTGATACATTCAAAAATGGTCTTGGCAATTAGAAGTCAAAGATAAGATGAAGTTTTAAGTACAGAGAAGGATTCAAATGTCAGAAGAAAATCACTCTGAAAGTGTGATTACAATGGCATGAAATTTAAAAGTACAGAACATTAAAGGACTGTGTAGAAATGTTTCTGCAAGACTGAGTGAAACTCCGGAATGGGTTCAATTTTTTGATTATTTTTTTTTTTTTTATGTAAATGCATAAAGCCTGGAAAAAAAGCAATTGCAGTACATGGGAATGACACCTTTTAGTGACAACTTTGGAGGCATGAAGTCCAGGGTATGTGGTGCAGCAGCAGAAGCTCATTCAACCTGGAACAGGTCTCTGATTGGAAATTCATTCAAGATCTTGGGCTAAAAGTATTTATCAGTGTAATCAATGCTAAAAGTATTTATCATTTGTGCTTTTCTATGTCACCTTCAGCTCAGCTAATCCCATCTCTGGCAGGAAGAAACAGGCTACCTCTGCATTTGCTAGCTTGTCAGATTTCCTCTGATGCTCTGGCAGCTAATATCATGCTAAGACATTCTTAAAGAGAAATCCTCTCTTCACAAGTCTACCTGCTCTGCTGGAATTTCCTTCTTCCAGCATCAGTCTCAGTCCTTGCAATGCTGTATAGGAAAGGTCAGCTCCAAGCAACACTACTTTGTGGCCTCCTCTTTACCTAGTAGTGGATCACTCTTGTCATCTCTTTTGGATGCAACAGTGTTAGTTTCTCTTCTTTCTGAAGTGGCTTAGGAAGAAAACTGTTCTTCATTTCAGAGTCTGCATCTTTCCTCCATTTTTACTTAGAAAAGGATGAAGTGTAAACATCAGCAGTTTCTTCTAACACAGCACAGTTTCTCTGGTACTCAAATATATAACTCAAAGCCACCATTATTAATGCTTTTTGCAGCTGAGATGTTACTTTAAAAGGATATTTTATGGTCCACTCCCTTAAGAGAAATGCCAGATAAAATTGTTACTCTTTTTAAATGGTGCCTGACTTGAAGATATTGTTAACATTTGGAATAGATAGGGCAATAGAAGAGGGTACTCCCTTCATCAGGATATTCCCACCTTATAACTCACTCCTATCCTACTGAAGGTATCTGAGCATGAAAAGTCTGTTTACATGTTACAGCTGCCTTGGGTATCTCACCTTTTCTTCAAAACTTCCAGGCATTGTAGTTGGCAATACTGGTATCAGTCCGCTGCATATCCAGTTGTATTTACCTGCATTTTTACTCTTCTTTCTCTTTTTTTTCCTCTATTTTCTCTCCAGAAGTGTATTCAACATGTATTTAATAACTTACTTTCTCCCACTAACATTAGTTATGCCTTCTTTTCTCCATATTCTAACTACTACTTTTAAATCTTTCATCGTCCTCCACACTTCCTGATCTTTCTTCACTAACTTTGGATTACCTGTTCCCATGTTAGAAGTCTATTCTTCTTCGCTTCCTCTTTCAATCTTCACCTTAGTGTCAATCTTTACTTCAAAATTTATCTTTTTTCCTGAAAAGTTGTTCCTAGTTTCCACATTTATCCTTTTCAATGGATTTCTAATCAATGTGCTAATCTACAAAGTCAAAGCCCTTTCTTCTTTCTTACTGTTCATTGCTCAGTTCTTTCTTGTTGCCTGTCTGCATTACACCCAGTTTGCCCAGATAGATAGATATCTGCAGCAGCTGTTAGCTGTTTAGAGCAAACCTAAACATGTATATTGATAAGATATCCAAATAGCAATAAGAACCCTAAACCAGGCTTTGCACCCAGACATAAAACATCTTAATAATTGCTAAAGAAATTTAACAGGTGTAAAGCAGTCAAGAGCCAGGAATATAGTTCTGCAGTTACACAGCCCAGTTCAATGTTATGTTACAAAAAGCAATTTGATCATTTTCTCCCTACTAACAACTAGTAGGATCTTACCTGTACCATTAAAGAGCATTGTAACCCTTTAAATTTAACCCCTTAGCATTAATTTACTAGCCATGTGTATATATATATTTTGGTTTTTAATGTTAAATTAGGTGACCCAGGTTTATAGCTTGTCTTTTTATAACACAATAAAATTCTAGTCAAAATAACCACAGAATGTATGTACAAGGTGAAGACACTGTATCGTAGAAGAAAGATCCTTCTACCTTAATGAATAATTCATTTGTGAAGCACGGAGGTGATAAAACTCTGAGAACAATAAATAAATGTAATCCATACCACAAAACTTGGGAGAGCTGAGTGGAGGTTACTTATTTGAGCTCAAAGATAGTGGAAACAGTTTGATTCTAGCTGTCCTGCTGAAAATGCCAAGACTGTTATCTACTATGTTAATATAATCAAAACTATGATCACGATCTCTTCAACCTCAGGTGCAAAGAAAATACTATGGCAGAAAAGCAGCTGTCAATTGTTTCTAAAGCAACTGAAGAAAACAGATTGCTAATCCAAACTGATGACAAGAATGCAGAAAATTAAGAGACCTTTACTCCAAAAAGATCTTCAGTGGCTGGCAGTGGAGAACTTAGGAAATATACTGTGGTTTGTAATAATTGCTGTCTGCCCTGGGAAATGGCATCAAGGCCAGAGCAGTCACGGCTCCATGCAAGCACACACTCTAATTATTGAAAAACCTGTGTAGAGTCTCAATGTTAATCAGTCTCTCAGAGACTTCAGCTTTATGTGGTTAGTGCAGATTTATGGCATTTTTCTTTTCTTGTTATTAAAACTGATATTTCACAAGGAAGAAACTATCTCCAGACAACTGTTAAAATGCAAAATTTCAGTCATAAAAGAGAACTGCAGGATTATTCTGAGACTATTCCACAGAGAACCCAAACAAGAAGGGTAAGAAACAAAACATCAAAGACACAAGGAAAAATGCAAAAAGATGAGATTTTAAAATATTAACTACAGATGCAACAGTTGGCCTAGAGATTCAAGAGGTTATAGTGTAATTAATCAAGTGCTTGTTACAATTAAGGAAATAAAACAGTGCATATGCTAATGCAACATGGATAATGCATAATTATAAAACAAATTAAAACAAATTGAGAGGTTTTCATGGCCACATTACTTGAGTTATTTACATTATTGTATCAATGGTGTCCTTAGAAAACAAACACACCCAGAACTTTAAAATTCTATTACATGTCACAGTTTGCTTCCTTTTACTAGTGTTGCAGTAATAGTATAACATACAATTACTGATTATTCCATATTTTAAATTATATTTTGGTCCATAGTGCTGAAGCAGTTTTGAAATATTATACACAATGGTCTTTGCCAAATAATATACTTAATCAGTAACATTTCAGATTTTTTGCTAGCTGTGTCTGCAAATTTCTGGCAAAGTAGAAAAAGTTGTGTGTCTCAGTATCCTTTCTCTTACTCTTACATATTACATCAATCTCTGCTTTCCAGAAGTACCTGCCACTTCATAAATAGTAGAACCCTGCGAAAGTTCACAGAAATGAAACCATAAAAATTGCAAACTTCTGTGTCACTGACAGGATTTGAGAAGTGCTTGGGAGGGGGAGAGATAGATGTGTTAGTCACACATCATTTAGTTGTTGTCATGATTTTGAAAATATGAAATCTGAGATCTGATTTGCCTACAGCTTTTAATTTATTAGTGATGGTTCACTGCTTTTCAGTGGCCTAAATTAGCATTAAAATAATCCTTCTGGAAAGACATGCATAAATACTGCATAAGAACTGACCATAGATTGTACTTATAATTTAGACGTGGCACGTTTATTCTGTATAGAAAAAGACTGTGCAAGATACCCAATTATCTATATGGCAACAGGAAGTTCAAAAGAGGTAACTGGAATAAGCAGTTGGAATGCCTGCATCAGAGCACAAGACTGGAATCAAAAAAGGATATGCAAACTGACACCTGACAGTGGCTTTTTACTTCACTTATGATGCTAATGCTTGAAAAGAAAATAAGGACTAAAATACCACAGATATATGTGCAGAAAAGATGCACAATGATTTAAAGTACAAAAACTTGTATGGAAAAGCAAGCAATGTGTGTTCAAGAATTCTCTTATCATCATACAAAGCTCTTAAATATAAAGACATCTAGGACACTATTTTAGACTAACTTACAGTCCACTTCCTTAACTGTGACGGTATGATAAATCATTTCACATGCGCTTAAAAGTAAATCACGGGTGAAGTATTTTACTACCTGATTTACTCTGAGGATGCAAACAATCACGTACAACAGCCTAGAAACATTTATGCAGTCAAGTGCTTTATTTTATGTAGGGATTATGACTAAGTCCAACCCACAACCAGAATACCTATTTCTTGGTTTGGATTTGAATTTGAACAAACTCCAGCTAATCCTGGGAGGAAAACCATGCACTGAAGTCAGTATTTTATTCTCAGAATGGCATATAAAAATGCATCCCCATATGAAGTAACTTGATTACTACCAAAACAACTAATACTGTGATAAAGGTTATAATAGCAAATAAAAATAACAGGGGAAACATAGAAAGCTGTGCATGCTAGTGTGTTTGTGAGCCAGACAAAAGCAATTAGAAAGATGATTACTAATTTCAGATTATATTTAGATGTGTATCAAAGAATGAAACCACTCTGTAATAATCTAATTGATGTTTTCTATATAGCAGTTTAGATCTGCATATTCTTACTTGTTTACACTTTTTTTTCTCAGTATTAGCTACCACATCCTCTGCTTCAACTATGTAAACATAAAAACTATGTAAACATTCTATGATACATTTTTATCAGTTAGTGAAAATACAGCTGAAAGCATCAAAAATATAAACAGAAAGTGAATTTTAATAAGGGCTTAGTTCACTGCTTTTCTAACCTGCCAGTTATTGGCCTTATAATAATGAGAGATTATTCTACATTTTAAAATAAACACAAGATTTTTTTGGATAAGAAACTATCTAACCCAACATAATCTGTTAAGACTGAATGGCAGACTTGATTAGCGGTTTTATTCACTCATAAATGAAGGAGATATTCTGCAAAGACTTAAAAAGTTTAAATCAAAATTGTTGCATTAAGCAATCAGTGGCCATATAAGAACATACTGTACGATTTTTATTTTATTTCATTAAATTTTATTTTATAAGCCATCCACAATTATATGTCAGTATCCTACTTTTGCCACAGCCTGCACTAGACACTGTAAGCTGTGTCTTGATGAATTTTCATGTACATAAATAAGTTATCTGAAATGAATGGACCCTGACTAAATCTCTTTTCTAGAAAAAAAAGAAATAAATAGATAACTCTTACTAAAGTTCCATGTGGATATGACTGTGCCATAAGCAATATGATCTGCTTTTCTGGGCATGCCTGCCTGTATATTAAGTTTCCAGTGTTTCTGTGTGTTCCTGAAGTCTTGCTTGCCTACTCCCTGTCTGTATGGATACGGAATTTTGTCCCTCTTCAAGAGACGATGTAAATATAATGAGAAAAAAAAATTGTAAGGTAAAGATGGCAAAACCAAGGGACTGCTCTTGTAAGAAGGCCCATTTTGCTATAAGTTCAAAGAAGAATCAAGAATTAGCTTTAAATTAGAAAAAGAAACATTGGTACTTGAAGGAAAACATTAGGCGCAAAGGAGAATCACTAGCTCTTTCTTTAGAAACATCTGCTTGAAAACAAGCCAGATAGCTCTGTGTGTCGCATATTTTTGTCCAGTACTGTATACCGATAAAAATAAAACCAGTCAAGTGTAGGATCTTTGCAATGCCAGTATTTTATCCACTTCAGTGATTGCATTGCTATGGTACTTTAAGAACCTATGCCATTTAATTTGCAACTGAGAAAAGAAATACTAAATTCCTGAAGGTTCTTGGGGAACTTGTCTTTGTAATCAGTTTTCTCTGGCTAGATAGCAGGGACCCAGCTCTCCCAGGAGTATGCAAGGTAGGGAAACTGAGTGCTGAAAATGTATACAAAGACTGAAAGGCAGTGCCTAAATTCTGCTGAGGTTGAAAAGGGTAACCGTGAAACCTTAGCAAGAATTGAGATGCAAAAGTTTACAGGGTAGACAAGAAGACAGCTGTTAAAATTACAAAATTAGGTAATTAAAATTAAAATGTAGGTGATTATAAACCTACATTATGCAAAATTCTTAACCCTGTACTTTTTAAGCAGAAAAGGTTCTGGTTCTGCAAAAGAGATACAAGGAATTCTGTTGATTTCCAAACTTGTTACCCACTACACTGTCCCAAGCCAGTTCTACCATTTTTTTCTTCCTCTTTGGTCAGCTTCAGTTTAGCAATGCAGTCATGCTGCTCCTGGCTCCAAATAAACATCTGAAGCCTTTCCCCCATCAGACTAAGCAGCTCTAACTAGGCCTTTCCATTCTATCCACAGCAATGAGAAATGCCATTTTGGGGGATGTTGTACCCAGTAGTAGCTGGTAAAGCTACCTTCCATTAAGTAGAGGCACACGTACATCCTGGGTAAATAGTCTGTTCAGGGTTCTGGAGACTCCAAATTCCTCTCAATAAATCCAAGATTAAAGGCACATGGGTGCTGGCATTACAGTGTATAATCCAGTAGGAGATTATGTCTTTCATTATGGATGTTAGCTTCTAATCTTTCTTGCAGCAAACTCGTATTGTTATCTTTAATATTGCTGTAATCCATCTCCCAGGTGAGACAGGTGACTAAACTTCAGCTAGTTTCAAGACAGAGATACTATGTACTTAGCTGACACTGTTTGAAAAAATATTAATCACTGTAACATATATTTGTCAATATTTAAGACTAAAGACTGAAGCTAAAGACTGATTTTGGTATGACATAAATGTTATAAAGGTTTTGAATTGACAGTCAAGTCCCAAGAAAAGGAGTCTTTACCATCATCCTCACTTCTTTCTGGAGTTTAAAGATTAAAAATTCATAAAGCATGATGATTATGGAAAAAAATGTGGTCAGGATAGATGATTAAGATGCCTGCGTTCTGGGCCTCTGAGGAAACTGTGGTGTAAAATTGCTACATATGTATGTACTACAGTTACAGTAAAGTTAATCCACAGAAGAATCCATGTCAAGAACATCCCTTTTCAATAAACAGTGTGCTCTCCCTAAGGCTAATCCATAAGAAACTGCCTGATACAAACTTCTGTTTCACATTTAGAAAAGAATGCGACTCCACAGTTTTGCCCATGTGGCCACCACAAGACAAAGGCATTTACGTCAGAGCCTACTGCAACTGCACGTAGATCCAAGTCCAGCTATTACCATAGCAAAATGTCTTTTCCAGGATTTATGGTCCTAAACTGTCATTGCCAGCTGCTGTCTTCAATTTCACTTTCCAAAAGATGCTACTTTGACTAGATAGTGATCAGAAAAAGGCTGGACTGAACCAGTATTACTTTGAGTAACATTTGAATGTCCCTGCAGACTGAGGGGCAATAAATGTCACCTTCATCTCTAAACACTGTTTTGAGGCAGATCCGTGAAGAATGAGTGAAGCTGTTTTTTCAGGAACACAGATATAATGGCTTATGCTGGGGAATTTCTGCTTCTCTATTCTGGACATCTTGCGACAAGTTAAAAAAATCTTCCTTCTCTTTGCAAAGTACAGAAAAAAATCAGGCAAATGATGGTGATTCCAGCAATATATCATTCCAATAGAAGCTCTGTGCCTTGGCAGTACTTCACTGAATTCTCTGGCTTCATCAGTTCAGTTATTATTTTATATTATCTGGTAATTTATATACAGTTATTGTAGGTTCTTCAGCCTATGTTAGATATTCTTTATACTCGCCAGAATTTTGTATCCTGTTTTATACTTCTCTTGTTTTTACCAGTTGTCACCTATTGTGCCTCAGTATTTTACTCTCAGGTGCTTCAATTATATATGAATGTGGTGTGGTTCACAGCTGCTAGTTTCCATTTACTATCTAAATACCTTTGTACCTGAATGGAGTAACTTACATTTAACTTCATAAACAGTTGTGCAAATCTACTGTATTTCAGTTTGGGGGTTTGGGGTTTGGTTTTGTTTGATAAATGATTTCTAACTGCTTTCCCCTTTTTCCATATAAAAAATAAAACACGAAAAAAAATAAATAAAAAAGGCAAGTCACAGAGCCTATCCCTAAACCTGAAGGGAAAGAAGGAAAAGAGGCTAGCTTGGAATATTAGAGGGCTCATCTGACCTCAGAGATTTGGTCATACTGGCTCCTTTGGTGTAGTTCATGTACTTACACTTGACAATTTCCTTAAAAATGTCTATTTCAAGAAAGAGTAGCTTGTCTTCTATCTTGTTTTAATGTCTTAGTAATAGCAGTAATTATTTGCAAAGCTTTGTTAGTATCCCAGAAGACTGATTTTCAAAAGTACTTTCATCCTGCAATGAAGCAGAAACTGTTTTCCCAGTACTCCTAAAAATAAGAGCCTCTGAAAACAGAAACAAGATCTCTGTTCTAATAGTATTGCCTACACAGACAACAGCCAGGTAAAGAAGAGGCAGATGTATGGACTGGCAATGACATTTATATGGATATTCTTTGACTTATTTTCAGCAAATATTTGCAATGTCCAATACACATAAACGTATTTGACATATTTGACATTTGTGTATATAGGGAAATCTTCACATCATACTCCTCTATGCTCCTCATACAGTATCACAGAATAGTGAAATAGAATTTAGTGTCAAATTCTTGTAACTTTGAGGTTGCGCTGTAAGTGTTAAAATCATATGAAACAAGAATCAGTGCATTATGTTATCAAAACCATTTTTCATTTTACCAGGTGATTTTTTTTTTTTTCCTCACCTGTTTGTCAGAATGTCTTTGCCTCAGTCTACATTATTCAGAAAATATAGTTGGTAGAAAATATCCATTGAAGAAAAATAACCTGGCCACAAGTGTTTTAAGGATGTTTCTACTTCTTAAAGTCACATCACGGAGAAGATAATTATCTGTTCAAATTCATGGAAATGGATTGAACTAATAGTACTAATAATCCTACAGTATTTTGTTAAGTACTCATCTTTCTGCTTGTATCTGAATTTCATACTCAAGTATGCTTTTAATATAATGCCAGTCCTCAGAAAAACATATAAAACAATAACCATGTATTCTTGTAGGAAAAAAAAAATCTCAGTGCTAGCACAGAAAACAGCTGCATTGGGACAAAAATAATTCAAAGCAGAAGCCTTCAATATATAGCAATATAACATTGTATTTGTTTTGATTTTTGCTCTTCTGAATCCCATGAGCACCAAATGTATCTTTCAGACTAATCTGAAATAACTTTGAAAGTAAATAATTTGGTAGGACTTTCAAAATCAATGGTTAATCTATTATTTGACTGGCAGTCCCACTAATCAGGAAAGCAGCATGACCAATATAAGTAAATACAAATCAAAATGCACCAAGAAATAAATGTCTGGAAAAACCAGCAATGCACCAGGGGATTTCTTGACTTCAAATCTGTGCAAATACAGATTGAACTTAAGATGTGTGGTTATTGGTTAAACAATTTTTAATGAAATATAAAGACCTATGTGCTCTTAAATGGATAATTTATGTGCATTGTTATTGTCTCTCAAGGTTTAATTAAATGTTTGCCTTGTGGCTAATCAGCTACAATTAATAAATGAAGCCTATACTCATGTCACTGATAGAGAATGTTAAAATGGCCTCCATTAGAATTTCAGTATCATTTTTGTGGCTGATTGATAACAACAATCCAGTGTACCAGAAACTTACACAAAATAATTTGATAAGAGTACTAAGACAAATTACATTCATATAAAGCAATGTTTTTAACATGGTGCATAATTTTAAGTTCAGTTTGAAGGTAAGTAATGTGGAAGTGTATGCCTGCAAAGTGCTTTTCATCCCCAAAGTTTCTGAAGTTCAATTTTAATATCTACTACACCTAAAACCAGCAACACTTCTTAGCCTTATAGAAGTTTACACAGGGGAGCAAAAACATCCATTAATAGCTAGACCTACTGAACCCAAAGGATTTGATCTCTGGAACAATACATGAAATTTTGTCCTAGGACTATGAAACAATGCCACATTATTTTCCTAGACATGGCCTTTGCATGCCTTTTCACTTCTGTGATTTTAAGTTGCAATCCTCAGTAGGTGAGCATTTGAAATGTAGGTGAGCCTCTACTCACTCTCCCACCTGAATACATTATATAAATCACAGACCAACAGAGAACAGGCCAAAGGCAATCCTGGCTGTCACTGACAGTGTTCCAGAAGTCGACTAGAAAGAGAATTTCAGATCTCCTGACCTCAAAAGACATCTGTTCTATGTAGTTAACATACTGTTATTTATCATTTACACTGCAGTAGTGCACAGAGCTCTCAGGGCTAGGCTCCATCATGAAATGTTACCTGTAAATAACATGTACTTACTTATCTGTATCAGTGTTTAAGATGAGAGGCAATCAACGGGTGTAACTAGAGCTAGAAAACAATAATGGAAGAAGAATTTTATAGCAATTAAGAATAAACAACCTGCAGGGACCAAGTGTAAAACTTCAGAATTTCAACTTACTGAGGAAAAAATAATCCTTCACTGTAACTTAATGTGAGCACCTTTTGCTGGCAGTCTTTCTGATTAGCTCAATTTAATTTTTATTCATTAATTTTAGCACAATCTATTAGACAAGGAAGAGAACTGTACTGGATAATTCTATTTTCATCACCCAAGTCATTAATTTTGACTGCACCTCCTTCAATTTAGTTAGATGCTCAGTCAGGCACAGGTTATACCATATACAGAATCATGAACTTCACTCGTAGTACTATCTTCTATTAGTACAAAAAAGGCATAATTAATTACAATACAGTAAGGATATTGGCTGTATACTTTGTCCCAGGAAATGAAAAGTTATTTAAGAATAACTTATTTCTTTTGGTGTTGTAAAGACATCTTTATCTGTAAGTCGCTGTTCTTTTATACAGGCTTCCATTTACTAAAGAATTAAGACTATACAAATAAATGTATCAGAGCTATTCAGCTCAATTCTCCATGAAACAGAGCTTGTCCCAACACATACCAGAATAAGCAGACAATGACACACTGTATACACAAAACACAGTGAAGTTTTCTATATATTATTATAGTGGCTATTTCTATCAGTTACTAATATCAGTTCTACAGATAATGCTTTTTCTTTTTTTTTTTTAATGCTCTGTAAGATAAGCAGTCCTAACCTCATTCTGATGACTATTTTCCATTCAATCATGAAGGAGACCTTCAAACTCACTTGCCCGAGGCACTGAGAAGCTCCAGGTCTTTGACGCTCATGAAAGAAAGATAACGATCACTCTTCAGGGGAGAGAGATCTTATTATACATACCCCGTGGGGTTTTTTTATCCTTTATCAAACTGCACCTTTGTGGGCCTTTAATTTCTTAATGGGTTGTTTATCTTTTCCCCCATAATTCATGATGATAAGCTAGATGTCATATAGATATTGTTATGGTGATGAAAAAGTTGTACTGATGAGCCGAGTCAGTGATGTAGTTTGATTAACTTTTTATATAAATCGTTTTAGACAACTTTCCAAAGACAACAAACCCAGTAAGTTGATAATGTTACAAACGTTTCAGAAGATTAAAATCTAATGCATACCTATAAATCTGTGAGTACTAACACTTGAAATAAGCAAACATTACCACAGAATTAGGAGGAGATATTAAAGGGATAAAATTCAGTTTATTGTTAAATGAGGGAGCAGAAGTAAATGTATAGAGTGCATGCTGGGACAGTTTTCTCTATAATGTATGTAGAATGTAGGCATACAATGGCATGACAGAAAAGACTTGACAGCATGAGTTTTGGAAAGCAGTATTACTTGTGACGCCATTATTCACTAATAAGTTTATTAGGTGATCTCAGATAAATGATAATAAAATCTTTGTACCTTTGTTTGTACCACACATGTCTCAAGTCAAAGAAATACTGATTTAGACACTTCTGTGATGCGTTAGGTTACCAGGAATCCACTTTTCATTTGTAATAGTCATAAAAATGAAGTGCAGTATCTCTGGAACTTCCAGGCCCATGAATGAATGTTTACACCCTCTTTTTAACAATGTAAAACTCAAATTTCTAGGCATGCAGAACAGTAATGCCCAAGGATGAGAAATAATTTGTCCATTGTAGCCCTTAAACCTATTTGTTTAGAGCTACACTGGAAAGAGTTGATACTTATTTTAGCAAGTTTTTAATTATATGAGTAGTTCCATTTTGAGTGAATGGAAAAACTTATATAAATAAATGTTCACCAGTACATTAGTGTTAACACAGTCTATTTTGCTTAGTTTCCCATTACAGTGTTTGAATTGCCATAAGCAAAGAGAAATGGAAATTATGATAAAACAAAGGTTTATGGTGTCTAATCCTTTTCTCTAATGCTACTCTGGAACATTTCCATCTAAGAGCTGTAAGCTACATCAAGATGAAACATGACAAGAACCACAAAGACTTTGGAGACTGACACTCTCTGCCAAATATTTGGCTCATTCCTGAGCCTATTATGCCAGCAAAGGAACTTGACAGTGATCTAGTATACCGATGCACAATATGTATATAATTTGGCATTGCACATTTAAGAACAGACAGTATATTAACAATTGCCTTTTCAAACAACCATAAAAGCTGCACCAACACATTACCTAAAAGGGTACCAGCCACTCAAAATTATCAATATCTTGTAGATTTTGCCTCTATAGATTACAGTTTTTGAATATTCCAACATCCAAACACCAAATTTGCTCAAAGAAATTTTCACATAGTTTCTGTGAAGTTGATCTGCTATAAAATGTTATCCATCTTTGGACATTATCATTGCTTACAGAATTGGAAGAAGACCTACCCCAGTAATAGGAACAAAAAGTGTTAGCAATTGAATTGTTGTGGGTTTTTTTTCCATGGACAGACACCCTTTCCCTTTAGGACTTGCAGGCCAAACACTTCTAAAATAATTATATTGGTGCTGCAACACAGCGTTGTAGTAGGAGCTGGTTTCAGCCTTAACCACAAAAAGCCTACTCCCTCTTCGTATTAATATGTAGGTGTAGACTGCCTTTGATTCTCTTCCAGAGAGTGTCCTCTCCAAGTTACATTTTGTTTGGCATGCAGGATCCTTTGAATACATATCCATAAAAAAATCTTACTTTGCTTCCAAGTCAAATGACATATATGCTTAACATGGAAGATGTAGCCATGGTGTAAAATGGCTGCTTGTGAAGTACTTCAGAGATCATTCCAGAATATTACCAGTAATTTTAAGTCTGCTGGCTTATCATTTCAGTTTTTACAAGTTTTCTTTGTAAGTTTATGTATGGGATAGAGACAATTGTGCTACTGAAGTGCTTCATCCAAAATCCCTGTGATAATTAGTCAAATGCTTTACTGGAATCTCATTAAATTACATCAATAAACAAAACCTGCAGCCTCAGTAAGAAAACAAAGTCTGTTTGCCAGGCTCTATTTTTCTGACAGTATACACATATATATATATGTGTGTGTATGTGTGTGTGTGTGTGTGTGTATAGCAGAACCACAAGTTAATCAGAATTACTGACTTTTATACTGGCTGCTCCATATTTTGCTTGTGAAGAGTCTGACATTGAGAAATTACTATTAGCCCTTTTATTCTTTTAAAGTATTGGAAATCTACCAGCTGTACTCTCTTTATGTAAATGTCTTAGTGTTCCAAGAAATTCTGAATACGAACCTCGTTAGTGTATACAACTTCTTGACATGTTCATTCAAAAACTCCCTAATGCCAGTTTTGGTTTAGTAACTGAAGTTGAACTGTCCTCCTACATTATCATTTGAATAGAAAACAACTCATTGATGCCATATAACATAACTACTTCAGCTGCCATCTTTTCAAATGTGCAGAAGTAGCATGTATGTGTATGTATATATGTTTTAACATACAAAGTTTGTCACTAATTATGGTTAAAGCTGACATCAGCATTCTTTAATAGGGTCTTCTCACTATTCAGATCATTTTTATCATCTATACTTAAAATTCCATTTTCCACATTTTAGTTTTGTTGACCATATGTATATTTCTCTTACAAGCTTTTACTACCCACAGTAATTTTCTACAGTTCCTACCCTGCAGTGTACATGTATGATACCGCATTTCCTTCTTCTGTTTCATACATGTTTTCCTTGTAAACGACCCTGGGTTTTCAGCAAATGTATTCCCTAGTTGTGGGATTATGTCTTTGTGGGTATCTGGGCTAACATCCTTAAACGGTTTCCAATTATCATTCTCCCATTTCAGATCAAATTCTTTCTCCTGACAGCTTTACCTTATAATGGTATTCACCTTTATAAAATTAGCCCTTGCAAATCATTAAGTATATATATTGCTTTGGACTTAATTCTGTTTGCACATAACAAATGTGATCAAATCATTATGAGTTATATCTGAGGTATGGCTAATTTTTAGTTCTGTGATCAATTCCTTTTCATCTGACAAGATGAGGTCTAATATAGAATTCCCCTGTGTTGGATGCAACACTTTTTGAGTTAGGAAATTGACATTTAAAGTATTTGGAAATGCCGAGTATATTTTAACACAGGCAGCATGTCCAGCATATGTCACTCAGATTGAAATTCACCACAATACAGCAGTGTTTTCCTTATATATTGTAGGTGAGTAAGACATAGGTCATGCTGTTCTCTAGTGTGATTTGATATCAGCTAAGTACCCTGTCAGTTTCTGGCTTATCTGTTAGAACATTGACCCATAAACATTCAAGATCATTTGCTTCCGACTGCCATCAACTCAGAGAGAGGTAATGCCATTTTTGAAGTGCTTTCTGTCCACTTGATCCTTCCAAAATAGATTATAACAATTGATTTTGACATTGTGGTTTTCCAAACAGTTTTAGCAATAAAAACTAAGTCAAACCTGTGCTAAAAAATATGATCTCTTCTTCCAGCACCAAAAAAGAGGCTACTGAAAAACCTCTGCTCTTTGTACTCTTCAGCATCCTACTATGTTTCTCTTATAATTTTTATTTGCATTTATGAAAAGTTCATTGGCTCCTTCTCACTATTTCCATTTCTTATAAACTCCCAGGTTCTTTAGCTTATCTGTCCCCTGGAAGAACAGTTTCTTTGCTACAATAAATTAAACAGCAGGATCTCACCAACAGAAAGCAACAGAATTTTTTCATTAACCAAAAGCTTTCATGTTACATCACTTACTTAGCAATTAGGTTTAGACACTTCTACGTGCTCTTTTCTGTTGCACAAAAGTCCTGAAGGATGTTGGGAAGATCAGAGGTCCTGAAACAAAAAAGCCTGCTTGCAGCAAGTGTTCATCCATAAACTAAGAGACTGCCTGCCCTCTAACCTTCCTTTAAGTATCAATATGATATCGCCACTAGGTCTTTGCTTGTCAGCTTCAGAAAGACATGCTCCCATTTCAGATAAGCTCATTCGGATTTCATTGGAGCTCCAAGAAACCACACAACCCTTCTGTTAGCTGGAGGACCCGTTAATGCGGAGCACCTCGAGTCGCGCTGATTTCTCACAGCTTCCACGTTTTCCACGGTCTAAGTTGGACTTTGCGGCCCACCTGGCCCGCAGTCCTCACCCAAACGGGAGTCACCAGGCTTGTTCCTCGCACCTGGGCGTCCAGCCGCCCCACAGACACCCGGTGCAGTGGTTCCCCACACCGGGGCGGACACAAGCGGCGGCAGGGCCTGAGGGAAGCGGGTTCCGGGAAGGCAGCGAGGCGGGAGGCCGGCCCTCAGCACCGCCCACCCCCGTTGCCATGGCGAGGCCGCAAGCGTCCCGGCTACGGGCGGTGGCAACGGCACCGCGGCCGAGGCCGGCGAGGGAGAAAAGGGCCGCGGCCGTTTGGGGCCACTGGGGGCTTCCTGTGCTCGCCGCCCCTCCCAGGGCGCACGCCGTCTCGGCTTAGGCGGCGGAGGGAGAGTAACGGAGCCATTAGGCGAAGGGTTTGGAGGGCTCGGCAGTGAAGAGCTCATGCTGCAGCCGCAACACCATGGGTAGAGGTCTGTTCCCCTGCAAAGTTCGGTTAATTCTTTCTTGTTTATTTAAAGTGGCTGAGACCGTACCAGAGCCAAGGATTGTAGGGTATGTAGGGTAAGAGGATGGTTATCAAGTGAGGGGAACAAAAACTGTACCTGTTGGTGGCTGGTGAAGGACAGCAAACGGCAAGGGGAGGCTGTCTTCTGTCACCCGCAGCCACAAAGCCAGAGGAGGTTCAGAACATGGGTCAACTGCCCCAAAACCAAACGCTAGTCTGGGCTGTGGCCTCATCCCGGTTGCTTGGACCAAATTCCATCTATCGTGAAAGCTATAGATTTAAAAAAATAATAAATTATTATTTGTTTTAATCAATCATATCAGTACTTTCAGTGTAATAAAGAAGCATGGCTGTAAGTCAGTCCTGTCACGCTCTGACATCCTTTTGTTTTATGAGGTGCTGAGTAGCAGCAAATAGGTTTGCAAAGGAAGCTGAGTGTAACCATGCCTACTTCCGAGGCTGCTGCCCCTCAGAAATGCCCAGCTTCCAGTTGTGTTTATGCAGAAAATGCATGAGAAGAATTAAGTGGCAGCAAACATGTTTCCTAAAATGTGCCAGGAAAGACCATTGTGATCAGCTGGCATTTTACCTTTACCCTCAATGCATGCTGGAGTAATTCCAGCCTCTGGGGAGATTCACTTCATCATGTGATGAAATACAGCTTTTCTTTAGGAACAAACTGCACTGCCTTGTCTTTTGCTGAACTCTGTGGGTGCTTGATTAAGTAAATGAGATGTGTCTTGGACCATATATTGAAGGAGTAAGATGGAAAGGGATCAGCAGTCTTTAAATGGTCAGCAACAAAATGTATGTGAGTGTAATAGGACACATTTCAGAAGGATGTGTTGCTGATACCTTCATGTCTTTCCATGATTGTAATTTACCCATAAAGATCAGAGTTACCTTGGAAATGAGGGAAAACCAGCATTTCACTGTGAAAGTAAAAATTAAATTGACATTAGTATGAAGAAGAATTTTTATTTTTTCTTTAATCCCAAGCTATGAGTTTGAAATAGGAGTCAGGGCAATGGTTTTAATCCTTGTGAGGCAGTATTGGACTCAGGAAATGTCTGTGTCTGTGCTTCATGTTAGTGTCAGACCTGCGTGTGCCAGGCTGTCTTATCATACGCTTGATGTCTGTGGGATAGGAACAGAGAGTGTGTGGGCCAGTGAGGACCTACTGTATGTTCCAGCCGGGTCCCATGTGGGTGCAAAGTGGAGCCTGTGACCTGTGGCATGCCACAAAACACAGCTACCAATTGATAGCTTTTCATGGTTGCAGTGTCTCCACCAGGGCTTTCCAGGATCTCCTTTCAGCAGTTTGTCCTTTTCTGCACCACAGCTGCAAATGGTCAGCTATCCTGCCTTGCCAAATACAACAGTTGCCATTAAGATGTTCTCTATGTGCTTTTTCTCACCTAATACCTCAAAACTAAGAGGACTGTAGAAAGCTTTTAATCTTCTCTGGGCTTCAATATTCCAAAGTTTAATTACTATTTCTCACTGAACAGCATCTTCCTAAAAAGAGATTTTCCTTTCTATATTGCTTGTTAATAGAAACCCATCATTCTCTGTAATAAGTATAATCTTTTATAATGACGAATTACCCATATGCTTTTATTCTATTGATTTTGTTTTTCCATGACACATTTCTGTAAAATGCTGCCTTTAATTGTAGGTTAGTTTATTTTTAAATAATATTTGTTTCTTTCTGTAACAGATGTTAGCATTAGTACTAAGCCCTAAAAGAATGACTTAGCAGAAATATAATATCCTGTTATCTTTTCAATCTCTAATTGTCTACATTATTCCATTCTAAGTAATGCAATTAAAAAATTATTTCACTAAAACTGCAGCAAAATATTGCATCACTGGAATGCCTTCTGATCCCAGAAAGGCTAATGTGTGAAATATCTGCTAGTCTGATGCTGATCATTCAGAATCAAGTTGGTTCATATCTAACATTTATTCCCTGTAAAATCAATTTCCTTCCACCAAATGTAGCAAATGGTTAAATTCTTCCCCCCTCCTATTATATTCTGTTTTCCCATTCCCATTAAAAGTTTCTGCCTTGAGGCCTACCAGCAGGGCATGCAATACCTACATTAAACCAAATTTAAAAGTAAGGGTGCTCCTGCTGCTAACGTCCTCAGATCACAGACATGCAAAATGAAGGAACTGGCAGCTGAAACTTTAATGGTGGGAAGTGTAGACTGAATACTTGGGGGAAAAACACAGTAGCTCTATATGACAGAAAAGTCCTATTAGCATTTATGTACTTCAAAATGACAAGCTAGGTGATTCTACATAACTGTGGGGCTTTCAGCTTTTGTTTTAAGTAAAACCATGTGTTGTAAGAATAGCATTACTTACATTTTTTATTCAAAGGATTGTTACTATTATGATTATGTATTATTTTGAATGTTAATACAGTGCCTGTTGTTGCATTGCACACTGTACGTTCAATCATTTCTCCACCTTACGTATTAGCGTAAAATATTACTTATACTTGTATGTAGACAGCTTGAGGAAGAACAGGGAATCATGTGCAAGTAAGGTTCCTGAATTAGTTGTTCCTGTGCAAATCAAAAGCACTCCAGGGAAAAAGAGAAACCCATTGAAAGAAAGATCATGACCATTCATTCACATTATGTACTACTGAAGTAATACTGAGGCCTGAAAAGACTTGTGTGGAACCTGAGTCCAGTTTTACATATAATGCGCTGGGAAAAAAAGGAAGTTGACTGAGGAGCAGCGCAAAAAGGATAAGAAACTTTGTCATTGTGAAGGCATTGTTTCAAGTAACATGCGTTTTGTTTGTTTTAGTTAAAGCGACTGTGTTGCCTCAAACTATCCTGCAAAGCCCAGGGGAGCATCCCAGGTTCATAAAGCAGACTCTTGGCCCCTCATTAGACTCTGCAAGGTATGTACCTATTTTCTCTCAGAATTTATGGTGAATAGCTTCAATGAACTAAGGTGACAAATTCGGTTTGGGTTTTTTGCAATATTTAAAACTGCAAAAATCAGAGGCAAAGAATTTTGCTTTTAGCAAATTTTCATAATTAAAAGGGGGGAAAAACCTAAATAAGAAATGTGTTCTCTGTAAGGTAGATATCCTAATTTCTCAAAACCCCTTCAACAGCTGCAGGAAGTTAGTTCTGTTTAGCATTGTTATGAATGTAGGTCATTGAAAATGTACTTATTTGGATGAAAAGACAAGATTTTTTGCTGTTGTTTTTGGTTTTGTTTGTTTTTGTTTTTTATTCAGGCACAAAATGGTTTTGCATCTCTCAAAATATGATAAATAAAACTGGCTTGAAGAGCATTATCCTGTACTTAATAACTGGGTTAACAACAGTGCCATAATACTTCCAAGGCATCTCGCAAACGCTTACAAGGCTTCCTGTTCCATTGCATTCATTTCTCAATTTAGTTACTTGTATCCATGAATTTTTGTCTCCCTCAGCACTTGTTGATCTCAGCTACTACTCTGTCCCAGTATGGTCTTTTTCCCGGAACTGCCTCCATTTCAGAAATAATTGTGGCTAATTTCTTCTTCCTCCTCATTTCCCTAACACTCCCTCCCAACTCTCCATGGCCTCTCAATCCTCTTGGCCTTTGGCTGAAAAGTCTGCAACATTTCGGAGTTCAGCAGCTGCATGTCCATGTCTAAAAGCAGTGAGGATCCAGTAACATGGAAGCCCTGGGCCCAGTCTCTCTGGGGGGCTCATACTGCCATCTTCTTTGATAAGAAATTTTGAGAAAACTGGAGTCCAAGTTAACAGAATAGACAGTGAGGATAGAAAGCTTTGTGAGAATCAGTTTGGTCCTTTGTGGAACTTTGTTCTGTTCTTTGAGTAAAAAGCCAGGTGTATTAATCATGAAGTTTATTTCTAGGAAAAAGAAAAAAAAAAGTAGTTATTTTTTTTGTTGTGTAAACTGGTAACAGAAATAGTGATAGGAAAGCATGGTGTAAAATGTTAACTCTGGAATAGGTGTCTGTTGGATTAAATATATTTGTCTTTAATAAATGAGTTATTTAAAATTAAATAGAAGCCAATTTATAGATGAAGTAGACTTTTTTATAAACTATTTTTGAAACACTGTGAGTCACCCTGGAAACACTGGAGAAATAAGGCTAAAACAGTTTGGAAATAGCAAGTGACAACTTCTGGAGGGAAAGAAACAATGTCTCTTTAGCCAGTGCCTTCCTCACCTCATTTCTTTATTAAGAATCAACATCCATTTCAAGTTACAGTCCAGTTCTTCACATTAATTAAGTTTATTGTTTTTAATTCTCATTGCATACTGCAAACCATTTTAAAAAATGATTATTCGAGTTGACAAAATTTTCCACCATGTATTTTTTCCTATGTATCATCTGCCTGTCTTTTCTGTGTTATTGCTACATGGACATATTTGATAATAACAGCCAGAAAGATATAAGAATTTATTGTTTTTACTAACTTTCAAAAAGGTTATTGCAGAACTTATGTAAACAGCAATTGTTTTGCAATTTCTTGCTTTTGGTTTCTCCACCCCCCCTTGGCTGTAATGCTCTTTAAGTTAGAGGGTGTTAGCAAACAAATCTCAGAAATTTATACGTTGACTATAAGACAGGTGATATTTTAAATTGTATCTGATGCTAGGAGCTTTCCTCCTGACTGCTTTTTCTTAAAATACCTTTGAGAAAATAAAGGGAAGACAGCAAGCTTTCCTTTGTTCCAGTTAGAGATGATTTTTAACTGTAGTGTAGATTAAATTGCAGCAAGCTGATAGTGATGCCTAGGAATTTCTTTGTTGTAGTCGACTGTTTCAGTTTAGGGGTTTGGACACCCCACCCATGTCTGTTGTGTTCTCTAAGTGCTCAAATCTCATTTTTGCAGTTATAAAGTACAAAGGTCACCAAGTGTTTGTTGTGTTGCCTACTGAACACTTCATATTTAACTATTCAGATATATTATTTTTCAATTTTTGTATTACCTCATGTAAACCTACTGGATCTTGAAATATGTTTTACATCAGATTAAAATATGCAGTAATTACCTCATCTTCATTATCCTAATGTATCTTCCTAAATTGTGACTGTTTTGGTGTGAAAATTTTGATATGGATTAAATATTGGTATTGATTATAACAGAATTTTTATGGCAATATCCATAAGGTGTACATTTTTCATGGTCAGCAGCAGCTCATATGGCTTGTGTTATGTGCAGCTTGAAAGCATAAGCCTCTGTTTGGTGCAGCAGTAGTAATAAATTCTGGAAGGAATTTAAATGTACTATTTATGCCAGAAGTTTTTACTATTACATTGTTTTAAATACAGACATGTCAAAATATCTCTACATTGCTTAGCTATTTTGTTTTCATTTAAATTAACTTCATGAAGTGCCTTTGGTGTTCTCAGAGCAATAAGGAGGATGATGCTTATATTAGCTAACATTATGAAAAGAATTTAGTCTCATCACTGTAATGAAAGACAGCAGTGTAATACAGAGAGAGAAAGAGGAAAGTACTAGATTTATGTGGAACACTGATGTTGAATTTCTTTTATCTTTGAGTGATTAACCAGACAATCTTCATGCTCTTTTAAAGAAGAATAAAAATAAAATCACATTTTTTTATAAATATAATATCCTCCTAAAGTCAGGATATCAGAACCTATTCAAGTACACTTTATGGTCAGTAAGTGTGTATTACCCTTTAAAATTCTAGGCATCTCTTGTGTATCAGAGTGGGGATGCAAAGAGATGATGGCTCAAGTGAAAGGTGAAATGATGTACAGTTCAAATTTTAAAATTCAATCCATGCATCCTGAAATTTGCTGTTTATTTTGGTACCCTTTGTATTACCCTGTTAGTGGGCCACCTTTTGAGATATGCTGCTTTAAGTGTGGAAAGCTAAGAACAGTGTTAAAAGTCCGCATTGCACTGAGGAAAAACATTTTGAGTTGGGTTTGGGACAGTTTTTGCAGAGGTTTTTTTTTTTTTTAATTTCGAAAAGATTAAATACAAAGTAGATTGGACCATTTTGGCCTATACTGGTAATACAAAACTGTAATGGTTCTTCTTTGGAAAACAGTTTAAATATGGATGGCTTAATCAATTATTACTGATTTAGCTAATACACAATTTCTTCTAGTTTAGACAGAAATAAGTGGTAACCGGGTCCTAGAAAGCTAATAGCAACTCTGTTGTCTTTTAGAAATCACGATTTGAAATACCTACAGACCAAAAAATTAACATGATATTTGTATGTGTTTATAGAATGTCTAATATATTACTTTCTCAGTATTTCAGTATTTAGCTCTACTTGGCAATGTTAATATATAATACATGCTGCAGAAGTCTATGTTAGCACCTCACAGTGTTTCTTTTAATTTTTTTCACTTAAATTTAGGATTCATTTGATCAAAGACAAAGATGGCATAGATGATTATTTGGCGAAGAATATCAAAGGGTTGTCAAAACAAGAAGCTGCTGCGTAAGTTGGCTTTTTTTGATGCATTTTAACATGCCTAAGTTTATTGTTTCCTTTGTTTCTACTCATCATAATCATTTAAATTTAAAGCTCCACAGGCCCTACCCTTTTTAGTAGAACTTGGCATTTAAAATTGAAGTTGATATTAAATAATGATGGTTCATTTCTCCTGATCTTAAATATATCAAAGCATTTAACTCTCAGTTTTACCAATTTGTATATTTAACAAAGTATTATATCACATTTGTAACATTATTGTTAAGATTGTGTCAGTAATTATATTTGAAATTGTGTTTCTCTTTTTATATTTTTCCCCTTGCTTTTTTTTTTCTGAGCCCCTGTGAAATATCTCCTCTGGGGTGGAAGCTTCTTATACCAACATACACATTCTTGTAATTTTGAATTACTATTTAGCCAAGCCCAAGTGCTGACTTCTGTGGTGAAGCATTTAATACACCATTAGTTATTTAAAAACCCAATGAAAGAAAGAAATCTAGATAACTTTTGATTTCTTGGAGCTGAGGTATTTACATTTCGAAGTTACAACAGACTACAACTGACTTATTCTTCTGGAGTCTTTTAACAGATCTGGGGTTCAGCACCATCAAAATTAATGAAAGAATTCTAAGAAATCTGAATTGCTGGTTGCTTAAGTGAGATGATTTATTTATTTCAATATTTAAATAATAAAAAGATGCATATACAAGGCCTCTAGGCACCTTAACAATTAATATTGCAATGCAGCATAAAAACATTTTATCAGTCAGACAGGAATTCGACCAGTAGTTGCTTGCAAAGCATTCTTCTTTTATGGACTGGGAAACTTTCCCTAAAAACTTTCAAATTAAAATCTAGAAAATTACCAAATTTGAGTTGAAGGGTAATAACTTTAGCAGTGTCCTAAAACCATACCAGGTAAGACTCAGTCAGCAGACGCCTTTCTCTTTCCTGTAACATATGTCCAATTTGTCTTCTTTTTTACAATGGTAACATGACAAAGCTAGTTAAGTGTTCTGACTGTCAGTACAAAGACTGTAATGTGCCTGGTCTGATGCTCTAGGAAAGCAGTCTATTTAAAGAAAATTCATACCCCACTTCTTTTATTTCGGTTTTGCCTAGGTTAAAAAATGAAGGACTAAAGATTCACTGAACCAAAGTTCAGTGGTAGGATTGGTCAGGACCTTCTCAATATGTCATCTCAGGGGTTGCAAAGTCCAATTTGTTCCTTCGTTTCTATATGAGAGACTGTCATCATGGGCATGGTCTGTGGGAGAGAGCAGCCTGATGGTGAACAGGAAAGTGAGTTAGGGAAGTCCCATGTTACTGCTCTGTGAGTACATGTGGTTGATGTGGGACAGTTACCTTTGATCATGCTGTTGTACTAATTGTGCTAAGTGTCATAGCTGGTTTAAATATTCCCTGCTTAAAGAGAAGGAGACTAAAATTGATCTGCGACTCAGTCACGGCCTGCATGAGCTGGACCAAAATAAGGAACAGAACCTTCCTGAGCAAATGCTGTGTTGACAAGAGGTCCTGTCCCCTGAATTAGGGGTGTAGTTGCTCTGTGAGGGGAGATGCATCAGACTCCAGGGAACAAACACAGAAATAAGTGCATTCATTTATTGTCACTCTGGTTCCATGCCATCTATGCAGTGCTGCTGTAGTCACTGCTCTACAGCAATTGTTGTAGACCAACTTGCCTACCCAGTGACCTGTTTCAGTATTTAGCCCCAGTGGATTTCCACGGTACACACACAGTGGTAAGGACAGAAGTGTTCTCTGTGATTACACAGGAAGTCGCTGCTGTTTTAGTAAGGCCATGGGGCTTCAAAGCTCATTTTACAGATCTGATTCCATGCCATCTATGCAGTGCTGCTGTAGTCACTGCTCTACAGCAATTGTTGTAGACCAACTTGCCTACCCAGTGA
>JBCJKH010036831.1:0-13913 GCA_039877255.1 Loriculus beryllinus | reverse complement strand
AAGCCCAATCTCCTTGTTACACTGAGCATATGAAGAAATAGGTTCCTCCAGCAGTTCACAAGACATCTGTAGCATGTTGTCAAATAGCCTGGGGCAGTTACAGTGCCAGGCAGATTTAGATTCATTAGTATTACTAGCTTGAAAACTTCCAATAATTAGCTGAGTCCCTCTGGTGAAGAGTGGATAGCCTTTATAACTCTGAAGCATGTCTCAATTACATAAAAGAAAGCGAGTTCTATTCACATAAGGTACAATAGGTGATCTGAATATCTCTTTCCTCTAGATGATTAGCAATCCTGATGTATCAGAGAGCTTCACACTTTCTTTTATCTCATCTTTTTACACTAAAAGTTGATTTTAGTTATCATTAATTTAGTGACCCATTGATTCACATTTATAATTGAAAGGCATGGAAACATCTACTGAATACCTTTTTTTAATGGAAAAGGGAAGTGGCTGTGATGGGTTTTTGGTTTGGAATTTATTATAATTTTCTCACCAGTGCCCCCCCCCCCAATTCCTTGCCATCCAGGAAGGAATGCATTGATTTCCTCTCCTGTGTCATTTTAGGGAAAAAAAAAAAAAATCATAAACCATTAAGAACACTTTGTGGAGAAATTAAATTCAATGAGAAATGGAGATCAGGAGACCTATTGTCAAGTTCTGCAAGCACATTTTAAAACTAATCACCAATAAAGCCAAGAGTCCTTAGAGTTCATAATACTGTGTGCTGGGAAAGCAGGTCTCTGTAGGTCAGTGCTGGAGCTCTCTTTTCAGACAGCTTAAAGTCTCATTCCATATGGCCAAAAAAATAGCAGTAAGTCACAAGGGACTCACATTCATGATGAGTTTAATCCTGTTGAAATAAAGCAGAATTTTGGTAGGAACTGCAGTGGGTCTGGTGAGATCTCACCTTTGGTTTTTGGAAGAGATGTGACTGCTTCCCAGTTTAATGTGATTTATTCTTCGTTTCCTTTTTAAGTTCATCCTCTGATTAGCTTTAAATTGAGGTTAGAGCTTCTCTCCTTCATCTTAGACAGAGTAGCAGTGACAGCTGTGAGCTCTCAAAGAGGGAGTAGAAAATAGCTGCTTTCCCAGAGGGACAAGGGTAAGGCTCTGGTTTTCAGACTGGACACTTGTTTCTAGACTCAACATCAGCAGGTCTGGATAATCACCAGCATGCAATCATGGCATTTCATTTAAAGTCATTCAAATCAAATTGCCATTAGGAGAGTGCAGAAGCCTTCAATCCAAAGACAAGCTATATGATATTAAATTGAATGGTTTCTGTTGAGTGAGTGTTGTGTATTGTCTTGCTTAAAAGAGGGAACAAAGTTGGATTAGAGAAGCTGAAAAAGCAGGTGCGCAAAGGTGTTTAATACTGTTTGCTATTAGTAAGCTTAGTCTTTCATGTGGCACTCCTACAAAAGGTAAAGATGTACAAATACCTGACAAGGAGAATAATCAGAAAGATGAATATGTCTGAAACGGATTATTTTCCTATTAAAAAAAGTATAAAAGGAATTTAGTACTTCAAATATTAAAATTGTATGTCATGGAAGTGGAGCTGAAGAGCCTAGATATATTAACAGTATCAGGGCTGCACATTACTCCATGTAAGCTGATACAGAATTTGGCAACTAGAGCAGAAGATTTTTGCTGGAAATGAGTAGCTAGGATCAAATGTAGATCCAAGACCCATGCACTGATTTTTAAGCAGATGTGTAAGGCCATTGACTTCAAGTATCGTACACAATTTCTTCTATTAATGCATTGTGTTCTAAGATACAGGCTCATTATTTGCATCTTGTTACTGGCTATTTGCCATGTGTACAAGTTCAGTATTGAAACTTGGAATAAAGAAATGCAGAAATGCTCTGCTTAAATTAATTTATACAAGAAAATCATCCATGTGCATAACAGCATTATTAATTGTCTGTTACTTTGACAGATGTATATTTTACTGTTAATACATTTGATAGCAAGGACCCTGAGTCCTGGCTTCTTATTAGCTACTGACAGCCAGTCACAGAAACCTTTACTGTTGTCATTTTTAGCTATATTTAAATAATATAAGCAGAAAATCAGCACTGGAATTAGTAGGGATTTGTGTGGTTTGTTCTGTATTTGTATTTAAATGTGTGATTAACATGTAGCTGCACTGTAAATCATAGCACTGACAAACTGCTTAAGTGATCTATGTATCTACACTTGTCTATTGCACGAAAAATAGCAAAAGAGCAAGCCTCTTGTATCACAGATGTTTCTGGTCTAAAACAAGATCGGAAGGACTTGTTTCTTTTCTCTTCTCCAGTAAGTACTGGCACATCCAACCAATCCCCAATGAGTTCTGTTAACATTTACTTCTGGCTGCAAAACAATCTGATGAGATTTTTTTTTTTCTCTGAATGTAGTAACTGAGAAAAATGCCTGTAAGGCATTGCTGTAAGCATCACTGGTTTTCACAAGTATACCATAAAGTTGGTGGTTGAAATATTAGTTGGTTGGTATATCAATTTGTAGATACACTTAGATTGTGGTGCCGTCACAAGAGGTGGAAGTTCCAATTTCCATCCTGTAATTTTTACACGTGTTTTGTACAAACCTCTAAAGAGCTTAAAATGCAGTTTGACACATTTGCTCTCATGGAAGTTCTCGTCCCACTGTCAACAAGCTGTGTACTATTGTTTGGAAACCCACTTCAGATGGCTATTCATTATGTCTAGTTAGTGTCGAAATAGTTCCTTTTCTTCATTTTTATTAGACTTAATAGCATGCTATCATCTGGCAGCCTAATCTTTGCTTTAATGAACAGTACCAACACATTAAAATGGTGTGAAAATTACTACATTAACTTTACAGAAAAAATATCATTAGTACAAGAAGCGCATTAAAATCCTCAAGGATATCTCAAGTGCATGGATTTTGAAGTTGATTAGAAGTACTTCTGCTGAAATTGTTATTTTAGGATGGTTGCTACCCTTTTTCTTGATTTGCTGTAAATTACCTCTGTATGTCATAGATTTATATATTCTGTATAGCTATAATAGAATCTTAATGCAGGTAAGGGTATTTCGGAAGTTATAGTTTATCAGTTAAAATGCAAATAATCACAAGTTTGGGCTCCAGGTCTAGCTGGGAGGTATCACAACATTCCTGTGTTTAAACAGATTTATATGGAATATTGACAGTATATGTATAATGGAGAGATGCTCTAGCTCGTTGCATCAGTGTCACTGTTATCTGTTTTTCTAACAAGACTGTACCTGTCTGTTTCAAAATCCTATGCAGCGTTCTAGGTGTTGAATTGCTTTGGTCTCTATTACTGAAAACCTTGAAGGGGCATCATACTACTCACTTTACCACTGTGAGTTTTATAAAATGGACCAGATTTAGCTGCATTGCTGGACTTTTTCAGGCTACTACCACAACACAAAGCAGTTGTACACCTGGCATAGCTCAAAATAACGTGAAGCATCCAGACATGAGGGCTGAGTTCTAGTAGTGCAATATAAGGTTGTAGGACACAGTGTTTTGGGCTTTCCCTTGGCTGCTGGCTCATCACTGGCTGCAGTAACCAGTAGTTGTCAGGGGTTAGATCTGCAGAGTATGAAGCTTAGATAGACGCTTATTGACATTTGCCAAGTGCCAGAGTGTGTTAGCAGATATCTAACTTTGCATTGACATTCTGTCTACCTGGCTTGCTTAGCAGCCTTTGCAAACCCAGTTAGACATGTACATTCACCTTTAAGTACCCAGAGGGCTTCAAATTTGGCCCAAATCCCATGAAGTGATCTCCTTGATTATAGTAAAAATGTCCTTGATTCTGAGACAAATGAACTGTCTTTTAGAGACCTTTCTGACCCATCTGAGGTGATTACACAAAAAAGGCTGTGGCATGTTATCTTTCTCTGTTTCCTCTTCTCATGATTTGCAACCTCTTTTCCCATTTTACTTTTTCCTACACAAGATCATTAAGTAATATGTTCCCAGCTTCATTTCTTATGGCTGAAACAACTTCATATGAGTCTTTCTCTGCCATTACCACATTAGTGCTGAATTTATTATTTCCTCCTAGGTTTTTAGGCCTGAAGGGAACCTCACATCATGTAGCCTGAGCCCCTGTTAAATTAGGCTGTAGAACTTTACTCTATTACTCTTACTGAGCCCAGTACCTTGAGTTGGACTACATCAGATCTTTCCTCAAGTTATCACTGTAAACCAGAAGACTTCAGGACATGGAAGCCCATTGCCTTTCTTGGTCACTCATGCCTCATTTCCTCTTGTCTCACTCCTAATGTGACTGCCACCATTCCTTCTTGCGGCATCTTGCAAAGACACGTTGCAATGTCCTATATCTGTCTGTCCTACAGCATCTTTGCTTGGGGTAAAAAGGATATGCCCACGCTGAGCAAATGCTTCAGTCATCCTACTTCCCACCAGAGTGCCAGAGAGAGCTGATCCTCGCAGGAGTCTGTGCTGGGTGGGTGCTGTCATGTTGTAGCTCCACATAAATAAGCTTATTTAAATGGGTCTGTCATAGAGAGGTGTTAGCAAATCTGTCACATCATGTACCATACTGCTTCTGATCTAATTATAATCATACCTTTAGAAAAGCCATTGTCTGACACATTGTTCATCTTCTTTTTTTTCTACAGACAAAGCAATTTCCCTTGATATTTCACCATCTGGGAATCCTTCTCTTCTCTGAATTTAGATGTTTTGCATTCTAAGAAGGGCAGCTCTGTTCTTTTAGTTATTGCTTATTCTCATTGCCTTATTTAATTTTCTTATGATTGGGTATATTTTCTTATTCAACCTAAAAAGTGTCCTGGACCCAGAGCCATGAGATAAAAGCCTGTGATATTTGAGGTCTGGACCTGGGTCTGGAATTTACTGACATCCCGTGTCTCCCAGATGGGTTAAATCTGGCTATACTTCCTGCAGCTTGCAGGACATGCATGTCACACTTGTATATACATGTAGTTTCAATTAGCCATTAGCATTGTTCCCCTCCCTGGCACTGTCATGTCAGCTGCAGCATGTACACATCAATGTTTTTCAACAGTCTCTTTTTTTACATTGACATTTTTTTTCCTAGTTAATGTGATTTCTTTAGCCTCTATTTCTCATATGTCCTTTTTAGTTTTTGAAGATGACTTTCTCTTTTGTCTCTGGAGGAATCAGTCCTATAATATAATTCAGTATATTGCTTCAAAGCACCCAGAATGCAATGACCCTGCATCCCACACCTTAATCTTAATTTCTAAAACTGTGTGAGATGAAGACTGCTTATAGATATATTTTTCATGGAGACCTGAATTCCTTCTTGTTTTTTCACCTTCCTGCCACTCCATGTTTTCACACACTGAGTTATTATTGTTTATTTTCAGACCTTCTTGGAAAAAAAAAAAGGCCTGCTTTGAATCCCATCTGTCATTTAGCATGAATGTTATAGTGATAACAACAGCAGATTGCCAGATGTGCTTTTAACTTCTCTGCTTTGGAGATAAGATTGATATTAATCCCATCTTTTTTAGTAATCTACTAAAGTGTTTACCTGCCTGGAATCATCTTCTTTAGTTTTAAATTCTTTTTTTTTTTTTTTTCCCTTCAATTTCCCTTCTATATACTTTTCATTTCAAGTTGCTTGGATGACTCATTACTAGTCTCGGGTAGGGAATGCATTTTCTGTACCAGACACTGAATAACAACTTTAGATGGTTTCTTTTCCACAGATGATTTTTATGATTATTATTTTTAATCTTACATGTGTCTTCTTTTGTGATGTGCTGCTGGGTACTAGCAATAGATCTGACTTCAGTTTGCACTGAGCCGCTTTTCTGGCCATTTAAAGGAGCATTAAACTGGGAGTAAATTATTTGGGTTTTTTTCTCTCTTAAACTTCTGTTTGTTGGTTTTTCTCTTAAACTGCCAACACAGTGAGAAAAGAATTTTGTGTAAAAGACAGCTGTATGCTAAATGTCCCTAAAGAAGTAATAAAGAGTTCAGTCCCAAGTAGATAAAGGTGAGAAATTTGCCTGTATTTTTTTTAATGTTATACTATATACTAGAAAACCTCATTTAGAGTAGGATAATTTGAGTAGTCTCCCGTACTCCTCAAGGTTAGATTAATTTAGGAGAGGCCAGTTCCAACCTATTACAGAAAGATCATCCTTGTCCCAGGCATTCCCTATTTTGCAGTCATGTAAATCATAATAGGCATTGACATTCTCTGTGTCTTTATCACAGATGGTTTTGTGGTACTGCAGGTGCAAGAATGTACCTTAGAAGTCCCAGAGTATTGTGGGAATAGAAAGACAAAAACCATGAAGTTCAGAGCGATCCCTTTCCTGTTATTGGCAGGTCTCGGGGCTTGCCTGCCTTTAGCATTTTTCATTGAGAGACAGCTGCTCCTGAATAATTTTGGCTACAGGCTCCCTGGTAGGTTTCATGTCGCCTAATTATAAATGTTTAACAGTGTAAGTGTTTGCATCTGAATTAGTTGTCCAAGAAGTTGACGGCAGGAGAGAGGTATTCCTAGTGTGTGATCCCCTACCGCACCTCAAAGGGTCCTGTGAGCCTGAGATAACAGACACTGGTTTCCTTCCCTGGATATAGGGGAATCTGAGCTACAGATTCTGATTTTGGCATGCCAGGTATTTAAGTTCAGGCATGTGCTTCCATGCCCTGTTTCAGAAGTGGCCTCAGCACAAGCAGAATAGTCATCATCCTAAACAGGGGTATTGTCACAGGTGTTCAGGGATTCCTTTTGCAGTTTAAATTCCTACTCCATCATAATTAAAATATATTAATAGACAAATATTTTGGGGGAAAAATTATATAGAAATGTAATTCTCTGTGGCTAAACATTATGTTTCACTCTGTCTTCTCAGCTAAGTATACATTCTGCTTGCCAAATACTGAGCTGTAGTAAGAAATATGTCTTAAATGTACAAGCACAGAATAGATTTATCTATTTATCTTCCTGACATTTGCAATTACCTAGGCTTTTTCCCTCCTTTTTTCCTATGCTGAATATGTTGCATGCAGTTGCATTGTGCCAGTCATACACCAGTAACTGCAACAATATTTCAACTGTCTTCCCTGTATGAATTTTTTATGATAATGTAGAAGGATGTGTCAACAAAAGCTTGAAGCTTCAAAGTAGTCAGGTTCAGACTGGGCAAAACAGGACTTTGACACTTAGGAAAATGACTTTAAGATTATGTTCAAAAGGCTGGAAAGAATGCAGAATAGTAATTAAACTGATTAAACAGCAGTCAAATTAAAATGCCTGCAAAGCTGAATCAGAAACTGCAAATAGGAGAAATGAAACTTAAGGAAACTTCGCATCCATTTCTTTCTACTGGAACATACAAAATGCAGTTTCCTGACTATTTGAAGTATAACTACATTTTAGCAATAAAATAGAGCCCACCAGATTAATGTGGGCTGCAAATAATTTTGAAACCAAAATGAAGCATTCTTCAAAATCAGGGAAAATTGCGTGTAACTCTTAGAATTTTCTTCCCCTGAGGCAAGAGCTAGAGGACAGATGAAGTTATATTTTATATGTGGGTGTTTTTTTGTTATAATGAATATCAATTACTCCTACAGTAACTTGATCTGGTTTCCTCTGCTTTTTTTGAGAAGACATTACTTACATTGTAGATAAAGGCACAAATCTGTGTGTCCAGCAGTGCATCAGCAAAGGAACAATTCCTTAAACCTGAGGGCTCTGCCTGCCATCTGTATAGCTCAGTGTGCCAGACTTGGACATCTGTCTTGGCGACATCCATCAGCAAAAACTCATATTCAGAGCATCTTCACGTTTCCTCAGGT
Source organism: Loriculus beryllinus (assembly GCA_039877255.1). Classification (NCBI taxonomy): domain Eukaryota; kingdom Metazoa; phylum Chordata; class Aves; order Psittaciformes; family Psittacidae; genus Loriculus; species Loriculus beryllinus. Next base: position 6,068 of record JBCJKH010036831.1, on the reverse strand, counting down.
TTCCCCCCTTAGTTTTCATGAGCAATCATTCTGACCCGTGCACTCAAAAATTATGTACCATCTGCTTTGTTCAGAGACTAGAATTTTCAAAATTATCATCCTAAGCTTAAAAGTCAGGACTGCTGATGCTAGTGAAGTCAGGAGAATTGCAGTTATTCCGAATGGAAACCACTGGGGAAGAGAAGATTAAGACTAGTTTCAGAGGTAGTTCAGAAAATGAATCTGTACAACACACATTAAAAATCAGTAGACAAAGCTGCTGTTAAAACGCAGATGACACATAGCCTTTATCACTCATTCTCACTGCTCTCAGCTTAGCTGCTAGACTTTGAAGAACTTGATGAAGTAAGTTAGGATTTATGACTGCTAAAGCATCGACTTCCTTCTGTCTTTAGGTTAGTACATGACAAGGACAAAAATCAGTATGAAAATAAGTAACAATTCGCTTTCCGGCTTTAATTGAGTTTGGCAAAGTAAGGTCAGAAGAGGAGAATTTGAAGTTGCTTTGGGTATTGTTCAGACTTTTTCAGTCAAGTTGCAGCTGAAAGTCTAAAGAAAAATACAAGATTCAGTTGAGGCGTCATTGTCATGACTGTAATTGCTTTAAAATCAGCCTGGTACTCTCAGAAAGAAATGTGAAAAATTTCTCTTGACCTGTTTGCAAGATGGATTGACCCAGTATTTACTCAGCAGAATAATTTAATGTAATCATGATCCTCCGCTGGTTTCCAGCATTTGCTGAAGCCAAGAGTTGAAGAGAAAAAAGGAAAGCAAGTAAATGTTGAATGTTGGCACTGATGTGTTAAGGACATTAAATACTTATGTCAAATAATAGGTTTTGCATTTTTGTCTCCAAATTAGCTTAGACATCCTGTACTGGTTCCATGTTTTATTTGTTCTTATAAATTGTACAAGTCTAGGAGCTTTCTAAGCTGTTTGACACAAACATGTTAGAGGCCTTGCATTAAGCTATTAAGTTTGCTAGCTTTCTGCAAAGAGAAGACTCAAAGAAGTCAGAATTTCTGAGGGAAATTCTTAAGGGCAAAGTCTGGTGAAACCTTAGATGAGAAATACTTGCAGAGCATTAAGCAGTTCTGTGGACCATCCAGTGTCTTCCCACATCCTCTTTATTATGTTCAGCATCTTAGCAGCAGTCAAATAGTCTCAAGCACTGAAGGTTTTCCTTCTAATCCAACAGGCATCAGCCTCAGTGAAAATTAACCATGTCCTAAGTGGCTCTGTTGATTTCAGGTGAGCTGAAATGTGCTAAAAGCTAAATGTAGCGTAAGTGCTTCATAAAATCAGAATCACAGTCAGTACTTAGAAAATACTTTGGAGGCCAGGAAGATGAAAAGCACTTTTGAAAGATTACTAAAATAATTTATGGTCATTATATTTGTGTTTTTAAGCAATGACATATGCAACTCTAGTTTTCAGTCCTTATATATTTCACTAAGATTAATGTTGCCAACATTATTTCCAGCAAGACATGACTTTTCCACCCTTAGAAATGTAGTACACCTACGAGGGCCAACAGCTGCATCTTACCTGCACCAGGCAGCAGTGCTGCATGTGGTGCACAGAAAATTTAGTCCGCTGAGCTCATGTGCTCTGAGCAGAGCAAGTAGAGATGGATACACCAAGAAGAGTAAAGGATTTTTGCCCTGTGTACTTCCTTAGACTTTGTTTTGGGGGTGGAAGACAGCTCAAGCAAAGTTTGCTTTGAGGTTCACTAGGTCTGCTAGCACAGGGTTGCGTGACACCATGCCATTTCCATGCCGTTTCCATCACAGAAAAGCTGTGTTATGGGCATACAGTCCTAATCACTTTGTGCAGAATGAGTTATAATATTTTTTTCATTTATTTAATTACATTGATTTGATGAACTACATTTTGATGGCCCTCTCTTTTTAAAAGATGCCACTGATAGAGACTGGCATTGCAGATGAATTAAGTACCACTTCTGGTTAGTCTGGCTTATTGCCAAGCATCATGATGCGAAAGAGTTTAAAATCTCTGATTTTAAACCTTAGCAAAGAACAATTTTTCTTCTCCTCTCTTTTAAATCTGTGCTACTATAATTATGAAAAGCATCTCATTTTTAGCATTACCTATGGGCAGAAGTTACAAGCTGCCATTTCTTTTCCTATACAGCTGTCTGGTTCAGTAAATACATCTTTGGGGACTCATTTGCATTAGTTACCAAGAGATGATGTGCAGCAGTGAATGGTGGTTTGTGCTTTATAATGGGCTTTCTCAGCCCTCGCTTTCTAACATGATTATGAGCTCTTTTGTCATTAAGGGAGGAGCACAGATTCAGCACTGTTCAGAAGACCTGAAGGTTAAGACTGAGTAGGCAGGAGGGAAATCATCTGGCATTCCCCATGATATCTTCAAGCAAACCAGATGCTAGACTTATAGCCAAGGTCCAGCAAGTTTTCCCTTTTTGAGGCCTGGCAACTGCATTTTGAAGTTTGATTACAGTTTGGTATTATACTTTAGGAGCTTATGAGAGAGTAAAGTGCACTGTATTAATATTTGTAGTTACTGAAGAAGTAGAACAAGAAAGCCAAAGGGGTCTGCATTTAAATTGTTTCAAACTCTTCAGTGTGGCTGCATTATTTGAAAAATAAGATCAATAAAAACCCAGGAGATGAGGGATTTTGGTTCTAGTGGGAAAAGAAAGAAGAGATGCTAACCCTTCATTGAGCAGAGGAGCTTTGTCCTGGAGACTAATGTGCTGGCAGACACATCCCTGTGTGTTCGTGGTAGTGGAGAAGGGGAAAGAGAGGCATGTTGTTTCTCAGCCAGTCTAAGGACTTGTCTCAAAGAGTTCAGAGGAACATTTTGGAATAGACTAGAAAATATGCAGAGAACACATCCTACTGCTTTTTGAAACCACATTCTGCTCATTTCTTCAGATAATCTGCACAATTGTGATTTCAGATTTCTTAGCTTCCAGTGATACACACTAGGGCATTTTATTATAAGCCCATAGCATAAAGTGCTTCTCGTGGCTGGTCTACAAAACAACGTGCTGGTGTGAATTTACACTAACAAACTTACTAGCTTCCGGTTGAGGCTCTCTTACAGTGCACTTTGCATACTTTTGTGCTCGGGCAGGAAGGACTGTGGCAGTAACTGCTTTGCTTGCTGCGTACTGATTTCCCAAGTAAAACCAAAATAAATTACATTTTCTCTGAAAAACATATTTTTCAGGTTGATGCACATTTTGTTTTAAGTTTTTCAGGGTTTTCTTTGGTGCAAGGCAGATTAGTGTGGGCTAAAGGCATTGTCTTGCAAATTTTTGACTTAATGGAAATAATACAGAGCCTGATAAAAAGATAGAGAATTTATCAGTGAATATAAATGATGTATCTCATTGGCTAACACGTGTTCCTGATATCTTTCATTGTATTTTGGAGTGAATTAAAGTGAAGAAAAGGGAAATAAATGATGCTGAATTGTAAGTATAATTTAACAATATAATTTGAAGTGGCCTTAATAAACAAAAATGCCTGTGGTCCAAGTTGAGAGGTTTAAAAAAAACATCTCAGGAATATGCATGATTTTTTATTTTTTATTTCAGTGCTGTTCTCTCTAAATTGTTCAAAACTATATTGGGAAAGAAAAACCATGCAGTCCTTTGGGATCAGTTATCTATGGTTGGTTTTGCCTATCTTTACAGCAGTCTCAGCTTTATCACTTAGTGTTCTCTCTGTTCTTATCATTTCTTGTTATGCACCTTTGTTTCATATATAATGATTAAATTAATCAAATCCAATTTAATTAATAGGTTCAGTTAAACCTTTTACTGCCCACCCCCACTCCCCCAACCCCCCCCCCCCGATCATTTATCAGATATAGCTGTCAAAAATATTTCTTGCCTACAACCAATTTGAAGTCATACTCCAAATGTGAAAAGGACAATCTATCTATTTGCTACCAGCTAGGACTGTTCTGTGGCTTATCAAAAATTAGGGTTATTGTGAAGTAATAGTAGTGGGCTAGATGACTGATGTCACTAATTGGAGCCTGTGCTTTTAGGCTAGGTAGACATAGCAAAGACTAAATGGACATGAAAGCTGAATTCATGTTTTACCCTTACAAATGAGCTATCTTAGCTGGTCTTGGAGCATGTGGTTTAATCAGTGAGGAGCAGCCTCTGCTTATACTCTCAATGTTGTTCCTATTTGTCATTAAATGGAGGTCATCAGTCTCTGTGACTCTCCCTTTGACCTTAGTATTAAATGTGCTGTAAGGAAAACAAAAGCACTGATTAGTGAGGCCTGGAGATGTTTCTCAGGACTACAGGTGCCTTTCTTGACTAGAGACTGAATACAGAAATAAATCTCTGTAAAATCAAAAGCTTCTGTTTATCTTGAAAGATGGGGAAGTATTGTGGAAAATTGAAGGTGGAAGAAAACTGACATATCTGAAACATAAACACATTGTCATTTTGTCCATCATAGTTGGTTTCTTTCTTCACCAAAGCTCACATTTTAGAGATAACAAACTTACGTTTTCCTTGTCAGACAATGTAGAAATAGATATTTGCTTCTTAAATTATAATGCAGTGCTGAGTGTTTAGTATCATGCTTGTCATCCTGTGTTAGCTTGCAGAGAACTGGGGTTTCTGCCAAATATATGTTCATGGTTCTAGCAAGCCCCTTCCTTCAAGTAACATCCAGTTACGTATCTTCTCTGTCCTGAGCATATCTTTATATGCTTTGCCTCTCCTCCATCAAAATGCAGTTAGTACCATCTGATCAGAAAATGTCATTTAGGTGAACCTTTTATCATTTCTTCACTGGGAAACCAACCGTGAACCAAATGATGGTGTCCTGTGAGGTATTATGAGGGGTTATTGTTATTTTTGAGAATCAGTAAGGAAGAAATACTGTTATTGCATCATGATGAGAAGTAATTTTGCTCTTTAGATTTAGCTATGAAAGTCATAAGCCAGTGTTAAACAGCTTCTTTGTATGTGTCAATATGATACCCTGTGCCAAATGTTCTCCTTGAACCGATATAGCCAACTGCCTCCATCAGGAGTGCAGGCAGGGGCTCAAATCAGTTTAATTCTCTATACTGTGATGGTATTATGCACTAGACTTTGAGACAATTTAGAGGTAACCTGCAGTGATGGCTAGATACTGTGCGAGCTTTTTATCCTGCTGACTTTTGCAAAGCTCTTGTGGAAACATCCTGCTCTTCTCTGTTCACAAACTCTTTCCTGATGTGCCTGGAAGTGTGATGACTTCCTGATTATTTGGGCTAAAAAATGTGCATTTTGTTGTATTAGATAGCTACCCATGCAAATAGGTTAGTTACGTTTTAAAACTAACAAATACATACATTTAACATTGTAACTTGAGAGATAGAAAATGAATGGTTCTGATGCTTTGCATTTGGGCATAATACAGCTGGGAATAACATTCCTTCTTGTTTTGCAGTGCATAGAAAAGTGTGTTTCTTGGTATCAACCATATAAAATACATTTTATTACACTATAATTTCAGAGGGATAGACAAAGGAGAACCCTTATAACTGTAAGAATTAGATTTAGAAGAAAAAGAGCTTTAGGAATGGAACTAAAAGAATATGGCTTAGATAACATGATAATGTTCTTTGTAGAAAGCTCTGAACAGATCAGTCTGGAACTTACTGAATAACTCGGTATGTGATTATAGCCCTTGGCGAATTGTCTGAAAGTATACTTTGAATTGCCTATAGATTTATTTGCTAATCACAGTAGTTTAAGCAATTTACAAGATCTAGCACATTGCAAGCTTCCATCTACCATCAGATTTTATTTCTTACTCAGATCGTTCTGCCTTATGTGACTTGAATAACAATTTTCATACAACCTCTAGATTTCTCATGGAAAATGCATGTTCACCATAAATCCATAAGCAAAGACCAGTTCATTGAAGAATTAGCATGGCTTTCGTTTTTGTGTATGTTCATAGAATCATAGAATAGTTAGGCTTGGAAAGGGCCTTAAGATCATCCAGTTCCAACCCCCCTGCCATAAGCAGGGACACCCCACACTAAACCATGGCACC
>JBCJKH010036830.1:0-18415 GCA_039877255.1 Loriculus beryllinus | reverse complement strand
TTTAGTGTCTTGTAATTAACTTTACTAGATAAAGTGGAGCTTGAAATATAGTTCAAATAATATTATATTATATTAATGTAGGGAAAACCCCTGCACAAAGATTTTTTTATATATATATATATTTATCAACTAATATTGGGGATGAGGCATTTTACAGTCATTCCTTTTTTATTTTTAGGCACCAGCAGAGAATGGAAGAACCCTTCCTGTGGTTATCCCCATATGGCCTCCTGTGCATTAATGTATTTCAGCACATCAGCCTTCATAAATAGCTTTTCTAATTACAATAGCCCGAAATACCCTCCTATGGAAGTTTTGGTTGGTTGGTTTAATTACAGAAAACCGGCATGGTAGACAGGAGAACACACCAAAGATTGTCTATCTAGCACCACCTGTGATGTTGGAGTAAAACAGTGGGATGATAGCAGGACAGTGGCGCAGGCAGAAAGCTATTAGGAGCAGTAGATGAGGCCAAGGTTACTGGCACCCCAGCAAGCATATCCCTGCCTGCTGGATGCTAATCATCAGTCCCAAAGCTCAGGGCTCTGCCTCTGCTGTTTTAGCTTAGTTTTGATTTTATTTCAAACATCCTAAGTCCAGAGAGATTCTTATTAAGTTGAAGTCCACAGAGAGATATAGCTTTCATTGTGTGAAATAGTTCAGTCACAGTAGCTGGAAGAAAAATGCCAAAGAACAGCTACAACATAACTAATCTCAGAGTTTAAACCTGATATCTCTTTGGTGACCAGATCTTCTAAAACTGATTTATTTCCCCTTGATATTAAAATAGATGATGCTTTTTTTTTTTTTTTTACTACAGCATTTTACCATCATTTTCTCAAATCATTTCTAAGGAAACAGAATGTGATAAACTGCTTTATTTAGTATCCTTAAATCTTGGCAATATTTTTGTACCATGTAAAACTCAAATAGTGGACTATATCCTCAGCAGAAGCTCAAAGGCTATGCCAGGAATTTCCACCTATAGAAGTGAGCTGAGACAAAGATGATTTTGCCATTTTGATTTTCTCCTTTCCGTTTTGAAATGGAAATACCTATTTCAGTGTCTCCTGGTTAAAAAAAATAAAAATAAAAAAAGCTGTTAGAAAGTTGTGACAGACTAATAAAGGCATTTTGATTCCAGAAAACAAATGCTGGAGTCTAGTTCCCGAGTTTCTGAACATATTTTTTATATAGACAAAATAAGTTTTTCACAGAAATGGTGCCTTAATATAAAATAAATCAAACATGGTTCCAGAACTGGTGAAACATCTTAATCACATTGTTCTAAAAGTATTTCTTCCAGACTAATTTTAAAATTCTTAATGAACCATACTTCATTTGAAGTGGTGAAAGAGAATTTCAGAGGTGCCTTTGACAGTAGTTTCCTGAACAGTCCTTTCCTGAGCTCTGATGCGCAAGACACTGGGTTTTAACCGTCACCAAAATGGTGAGTCAGACTGAACTGCAACTCACACCCTATCCCCAGCTTTTCGCACATGCTTTGTATACAAGTACCATCCAAAGATAAGGCACGGTAGCTTTCCAGGTCTTACGTATCAGAGAAATGCAGCAAAAGCTTACCCAAAAGCACAGAGATGGGCAGCAATTCTCCAAAGGACCAGGCTGGTATGATGGCAGTTTTGTAACTCACTGCTTCTGCACTAGGCAGCACACAATTCCTGCTCACCACTGGTTTTCCCCAGCACCCCTCACCGCTGCAGTTTCTTCCTGCTGCCCCCCTGTTATTGCACAGTGGCTTTTGAAGATGATATCTGCAGCCACAAGGACAAAGGGGGCTTGTTTGTTTTAGGAATGCTGCTGAACCAGACAAAACCACTGTTATTTTCACTGTAACTGTTCTTTATCTTGACATCTACCTCCCCAAGACAGAAAACAAGCCTAAAAAAGAGAGACTTAATTATATTTCTTATTTTTGACAGTCACTAGTGCAATAACATTCTCTCCCACATAGGTCACAGAAAATAAGATTGGAGGGATCTGAGAAGATTGGAAGTCTGATAAATTATTCACAAGAGCAGCGCTGAGGTTCACCTGTGGAGCTGAATTTTTTCATGGGACTGAGTGACTTTCATCAGTCATTTTATTGACCAGTGTAGAAAAATGCAAGTTAATGCACATGGGAATACCCTCCACCAAAACACAAAACCTGTTCCAGCACCACAACTCTGACTGTTGCTAAATTAGTAATGGGATCTTGGGGTTATAATGAGTAATTTCATAGATCTATCACCTCACTGATTAATAGTGATTAAAGAAGTCAGCTAAATACTACGAGTTATTAGGAGACAAGTAACAAGAAGATAGAGGATATCATGATCCTACTGAATAAATCTGTAGTTTGCCTTCATCTCGGGTATTATGTTTACACTTGCCTCCAGTTCTCAAAAAGTAAAAAGATGACTGCAAAACCAGGAAATGTTCCAAAAAGAACATAATGAAAAATCACTTCTGTGTAAGGAATGGCTAAATAAACTGTCCTCTGTCTCCAAACTGTAATAATGTGTACAGTCATTACTGGCATGGGTGCTTAGGAAGTGACTGTTTATTCTATTCTATCGCAAGAGGTCAGGAGCAAAAACAAGCTGGACTGAACACAAAGGAGGTAGTTAGCAAATTAGTCCTCAGAGAAGCCACATTTGGTTCAGAAAAACTTTGAGCTGAAGTTGGAAACTAAAACAGCAGCTAGAGAAGACACGGCAGCAGCATATGCATGCATCCTACTGCCCTCTATGTCATCTATTTCTTTTAAATGCAGACACAAGATGTTAGGGAAGAGAAACCTTCCCTTGAGGCTTAGGCACTCAGATAAATAAGACTTCCATGCTGTCCACAGGAAAAATGAATTAGTGTTTAAATTAGGGTGCAACCCCCACAAACAAAAAAAATCAATAAATTTTGCAGTTTTCAGCCCTAAATAGATCACAAAACATAAATAATCAGCCTAAAAATAATCAGCCAAACTTACCTTCAAAGGCATGGCTCTCTTCTTGACATGAGAAAAACACAACTCCTTACCCGCTGTTCAGAAAGTCCCAACACCAACTAAGCCCTCAATCTCCCTTCACTCCCCACCTTTATAGGCTACAGCTATGATCTGTGACCAGCCAAAGCCTGAAAAGCACCATCCCAAATGAAAACTATTTAGTCTACAGTGTCATCACTAACCCATTTCACCTGAGAAAAGGACTCCCTGCACCTGTGGTACTCTTTGGGAACTTCTCCCAGTTTCTGCAGTGCCTCTACCTCATACATCACCCCAGTTGTTTTCAAATACAAGTGTGCTGCGACTTCAGCTACAGGAAAATTAAAGTTGCATGTTTCAAAAGAGATTTAGCAACTTAGTAGCTAGAGGCAATGTAGAAAACAAAAACATGGAGGGTGCTAATAAATGATCATCTGAGAGGGATTTTTGATCGCTAGCTTTCATTCATCTGTTCCTTTCAGTCTCACTTAATCTAAAACAGTGAACTAATTGCACATTCCTTGTATTAAGATAAAATTGCTGCTAGTCTAACAACTCCCAGTGAATCATGAACCTCTGCTACATGTATTTAATTGTTCTGCTCCTTTAAAAATGCTGCAGTGATAAAGAATAGAAACAAAACAAAACTGGAATAATTAATTATTATGTGGCTGGGATATGGAATAGCTTAAATTTGTGAGTGTGCATAGGCTGGTACTTCCAGAGATCTTACTGAAAATGATACTATACCAGAAGAAATATCAAGGGGAAAATGATGGAAGATGACTCAATAGCAAGTTATAAGTATCTGTGGAGGACACGTCAGAAATGCTGTACTTTTCTGTGGCTTTCACTGCAATAATTAAGATGATTCATGGAAAAGGATACCTCTAATATCAGAAGAATGCGGCTTTAGAAGGTCATTTTGAGTGGGTTTTTTATAGGCTTTAAACAATAAAACAACTCCCTAGACTTACTGGAAAAACTTCCAATAACTTGCATAGAAGAAAATGTCAAGCTCACAGTTGAGTAGGAATAGGTAACATTTTGATCTAGCTAATACGAGGCTATACAAAGCATAAATGGAGCTAATTTAGATGTGCAGAAGCATATGTAAGTTTAGAATTTTGCCGAGCAATTTTTATTAAAATTAAGTCTTTCTCAAATGCCAAATATTCTTTGGGAATAAATAGAGGTGTCAATGAAAAGAACAAGTAAACCCAGATAAACTTTAAGATGAATTACTTAAGCAGGTGTGTAGGTTAGAGAAATTCACAAATAAATTCTCCCTGTGAAAAGGTACACATTCACTTCGTGAATTGCCTGGGTCTGTACACCTCTTTGGTCTTTGTTTTTCATTAATTCTAGTAAATGAAGTTATTTTAGCAAACCAAAGAAAAATACGAATTTAAGAAAAAAGGATAACCCTGGAAAACAAATTTTCAGTATTTCAAGCTCATCTGGGGATTTGTACCAAGACGTGAATCCTATGAGCTGTGTTCAGGACTTAGGAGAGAAAAATCTTTGCCAAGCTCTGCTTTTGTGAAGAACATAGCACACTCTAGTCATGTGCGAGTTCTTCATGCACTGCAGTTTTCATGAAACTCACCAAACTTACAGCTAAAAGTAAAATGATTGAATCCAAGGTTTAATGTACACGTCTTGTACATTTCCATCGCACCATATTTACGCTGAAAAGGTCATGAGCTGAACTGTGTAAAGCGTAGCAGATCCCGTGTGGTGAATCATCGTAGTTTTGGTTATTCATTTTTACACATGAATACATTGAGCTTTTGTCCACTGTGTTTTAATACAAGCCTTGGGTTAACACCTGCTTGGCACCCTGTCTACTGAGCGAAGGTATGCTGCAATAAGAAGTACACTCATTTATTCCCAGGACCTTTTGGTTAAGTCATCATTCTGTAAGGAGCAAATAAGCATTTTCACAAGGAGATCTGCAATCTACTCCATTCTGCAAATTTTGAGTCTTAGTTCTCCATGGTCCTGGCAGCTTCAGTCTCCCAAGTAGCCCAGTTCAGGCAGCCTTACAGCAAGTAATATGGAACGGGATTACTGCAATTATCTTCTTGAGGGTGTTTTCCCCACCCTGTATTTGCGCTGCCAGTTATAATGAATTTTCAGTGTTTTCCTAGCACTTACTACTATGACACCCAAACACCTGGTTACAGGCAGTACACACTTTGACCTGGCTGGCTAGTGCGAGGCAATTCTTCCTGTAAAATCAAACTGCCAAGGCAGGTAGTCTCTCCCATATGGTTGGGGTTTTATTACTATTATTTTACTGCCTGACATCAGGACCTCTATATTCTCTGTAATTGACTTCTTTGTTCTATTGACAGCTGCTGCAACCATTGTGCATAACTATTGGAAAACACATTTGAAGTAGAAAGTCACACAAAATCAGAATGTAGTAAAATTTCTTTACTACAATGAGCATTGCTTTTGCAAAATGGTTGTGATTCTGCAAGGTAAAAGAGTTGTGATTTACCTGCAAGGTAAAATCCAGCTACACACAGTTTATGTGACCCTTCGGTTATAATGTAAAGACAATTGCAACCTGGAGCCAATTCTGGAGAGGCACCCACCAGATAAGCCATGCAAATAAGCCTTGTCTTCCACAAGGAGTCTTTCTACTGTCAACTCTATTTAATGTCACTGTAACATTATCCATCATGTTGTAGAAAGTGTCAGACATAAAAGTAAAGTGGAAATCTATAAAACTGGTTTTGAGCCAGTAAAATAATATCAATTTTGTGGCAGCCTTTATTAATCCTATTAACTGCGATATTTTGGAATCTGTAGGATTTCAGAAGACTCATAATGCAAGCAGTGTTTGGATTAAAAAAGACACATAGAAATCCCACAAATGTATATGCAGGGAAACTTAAAGAAATGACTCAGTGGCTGACATCCAGTTGTGTCAAAGCTGATACAGTTGAGAGGGCTATTCAGTCTTGTTCAGATGGTTATCTTCTCCATGGCAAAACCATGGGAAATTGTAATGTTGCCGTTTAGAGATGTAGCTTCACACAGTGGACTTGAACAGTACATTTTCCCTCACCTATGGGCTGACCTACGATGTGGAATGAACTATGCCTCCCTCTATGTATCATGTCACACCTCTCTTCTTGAAGAAAAACTTGTATTTTCATCAGAGGAGATCTAATCCAGCCAATCCACACATAGTTATCAGAGTATTGTACAAAGTGTTTTAAACACCCTTTGAAATAATTTTCCTGTTATCAGAATAATTTTTATCTTTTTACTTTATTTGTTTGATTTACATTTACTATTTTTCCTAAGTAATTATGTGATGTGTAACTGACCTGGAGGGTATAGAATTAAATATTTTTCGATAAGAAATTTTGAAGGAAAAGAAAAAAGTGTTCTTTTTTTGGCAATGTCCTTAGCTCTAAGGATATACGATGAACTAAAAATCTGACTGTGAACCTTTTCTTCCCTGTGGGGAACATTTTTTCACATAAGTAAACTCATTTATTTACACTGGAAGTACACTAAAGATTCCAAAGGCAAGCGTTGGATAAGAGCAGTTCAGCTGGAGCTGCACATGAGAGAACGGGCTGTGAACTGTGGTTTGTTAATTCATTCTGGCAATGTGACCCAGTAAGTGCAAAATAACAGTAATGTGAAATATGGTACACAAAATGTGAATAACAGCAATTATGCTAACTGTGAATCTAATCTTTGAGAAAGCTGCAATGAGGGATGCTCAGCATCCCAGGACATGTGTGGTTAACCTCAGCTAACTGGGTTAATCTCCTTCTGCTCTCTGTTATGCCTATGGGGAAGGATAAGCTCATTCAGGCTATTATTTTAGAACAGAAGTCTAACTTTACTGATTTTTACTTACTCTTGAGGACTCTGTGTCTCTTTCTCTCTCTTTCCACACACTGCAGGAGGACACTTAGACTATCATAGAAATGTTGCTCTTGTAAATGCCCATCTTCATACTGTGGTGGAAAGTAAGTTTCAGTACATTAATTAATATAAGTTGCATATGAATTTACATGTTGAATGTCAAGATATATATATATATATATATATATATATATAAAAGTCTTCTAAAGAAATTTTACTACAACATATAGATTGCCACCTGCAACAAAAGATCAACTGAAGCACATGTTCGGTAGCTTTGCTAGTTGGCAAATAACAAACAAATAAATCAATATCCACTGCATTGGGAAGTTCAAAATAATTGTATCAGCAGAAGGAAAGGTCCAAAGGACCAGGCAGGAGGTTGTAACAGGCTGCCCATAGCTGTCCAGTGCCAGCACTTCTGTGACCTGGGTTTTGGCTTGGGCCAACTAGTGCTGCCCCACAGCATGCCCAGACAATGCTGAAGCACAGGGAAGGTACTCAGAAGTACTATTCTGTGATGGTCAAAGTGCCAACCATGCAGACAAGTTATATCAGGCTGTTTGCTATATGGGGCAGAGGATAACCTGTGACCTGCTTTATCTAACACTTAAAACCAGCCTATCTTGACAGGACTGCAGCATGGCTGCATGATGTGATACTAGTTTCCATCTCTATTACAGATTCCATGTCCATCTTCACAGGCAATATGGACTCCTGCTTCAAAACTGCTATACACAGGTCCACCACAAACATGAAATAAAACCTCCTACCTGATACCTCAGTCCCAGCCTTGGCACAGGCATGTTACATTGGTATAATGACTGAATTATTCCCTTGTCATTGATATATTTCTAGTAATAGCATTCTGCTCTGACAAACAAACAGCTTTATTTTCCTGCCATGGTTTCTGGCTTTCTCACAGTCTTTAAAAATATGAACTGAAACACTCACTCCAGGAGTGGTCAAAAAATATTACTACTTCAATACAATATTGCATGTAGTAAATCCTGTCACATATGAAAATTAATCCCTCTGCTTGTTTAGAAAGACACATATTACAGAATAAAACCACAACTGCAAGTGATAAGAAAATCTCCACAAATGAAAAATGAAAATATTCACTTCCCTGTTTCAACTGATAGCAGAGGTACCTGGTGCAAGGAAATCTGCTACTTTCACACAAATATCAGCCAGAGTTGAGATGACATTGCTGGGATATCACTTATCAGCAGAGAGAGGAAGGAGAATCTTCATTAACAGCATCTCAGTCAAATGAGGTATGCAGATTTGATCCTGGGCATGTTGACTTCAGTTGTGACATTTGCTGTCTATGGACTTGAGAGAGAAAGGCAAGTCCAGTCTGAGGTAACAGCCACTGACAATAGCTCTGATCTCCTAATGGAGAAAAACTCTCAGAGGAGGCAAAGCTTGTCTGGGCAAGGACGTCCCTGAAGCCTAGCCTAAGACAGTCAAGGCACCTAAGTCTCTAAGGTCTACGATAAACATCAGCACATTCAACTTCAAGTCCAAGGCATAAATATTTTCATCTGCCTTCTCCTACAGGAACACAAAATACCATGCAAATTTAAAGAAAGAAAAAATAAAAAACTTCATGTACTTCTCAGCCCATGTGTATTTAACTGAAGTGCTCATACACTATGGCATGTCTATGTTCTATAGTCAAGTTCAAAAATTATGCTTTTTTTTGAAGGAATCAGTCATCTCAAGGCTTATGATAGCTTTGATCACATTCTAAAACCCCTAAAAATGATCCTCCTAGTTTACTCTGCATCACCATCATCATTTTGGATTATATGATTGACTACTTGGGCAAATGAAAATGTTAAATTAGTCCTATGAGTAACAGTACTGTATCTTGGTGACCACCTCTTAGAATGGGATTTGCGCTGAGTGTGCTCATACAGCTCCAAAGATAAGATAGATAGTCTGTGCAAGCCAAAAAGAAAAATCAAAAACAAACCACCAAAATAAATTAAGAAGTTCTTTACTGTGAGAATGGTGAGGCGCTGAAACAGGCTGCCCAAAGATGTTGTGAATGCCCCATCCCTGGTAGTGTTCAAGGACGGTTCAGAAAGGGCTTTGAGAAACCTTGTCTAGTGTGAGGTGTCCCTCTCCGTGACAGAGGGAGCTGGAACTAAATGATCTTAAGGTTCTTTCCAACCCAAACCATTTTATGATTCTATAAAAAAGAAACCCATTCCCATCTGAAATTGCAATACCTTAATAAAAACGTGAAGGAACACATGATCTTTCCTAAAAAATAAACCAATCTCATTTTGTAGCTCTTAAGAAAGCATATGCATAGCGTGGGAACAGGGAGATGGACACAGACTCCATCTTCAGACTCCGTCTCCAAGTCACCAGCTATCCATCCTGCAGCATGTTCTTGTATTTGCTGCTCTGATGCACAAGTATAACCTCAGTTTAGCTGTCTTTCAGGAGAAGGTCAGTTAAGCTGGACCTAATCAGTTCTGCCTGTTTAAGAACGGGTGTTGATAAAATTGCATACAATGCAATCTAAGTTAAAATAACCAATTTTTAGTAAGTTGAAGCTTACCATCAGGAGAGGAACTAAAAGCAGAGAAAGCAAAGCAAGCTATCACAGGAAGCATTCCACTGCCACAACCAGCCGAGCTTAAGGCCATGCGTGCTTTCACTGGTTTGGTATGTTCTGAAGGCAGAAGAGGTTTACAAGTTGTCCCGCTCACTGTGTGACCCCGTACAGGCTGCTCCACCCTGCCTTGCAGCTGCTCGGAGCCTGCCAAGCCTGCACAGCTCCTCCGTTTCCCTCCTCTGTGCATTGTCAGTGCCATGATAAAGTGTTTTGAGGGTTGGTTTTTCTTCTTTTTCCCCGTATTCTGAGTTACTTCCCATTCTTCCTCAGGGGATACATAAATCCAGCCATAGCGGTTTATTCCTTAAGCGCAAGGGGCTACCAGATAAAATAACACAAACTAAGGAATGTAGGCCAAGTATGTGTCCCAGTAGTCGAAGTGAGTTTCACCATGGGCTGCAAAGGGACTCCGACTTGGCCTTATTTCTGCAGATGTGGAAAGCATTAGTGAAGGTTTAGAACATGCCTGGGGCTCTGTCCTAAGCTCTGCTGAACAGCTATAGGAAAAATGTAAGAAACATAAATTTCTCCTCTTCTCATGAGCCAGGGCGGGAGACTTGTCCAATGAACCATCTGTGACAGCATATTTTGAAGGTGCCATACATTTTGCAAACTATCAGAAGATATAAAATGCATGCAGCTCCCAGCAGCAATTTTAGCCAATAGAGCATCTCATGGAGGAGCACAAAATATCTCATAAGGAGCTGCAGCCAAGACACCGTCCTGATGGGAGCTGACACTATCTCAAAGGCAGAGGAAACATCAGGCTGTGGTATTCTTTTGTACTGCGGCATAAGCTAGGCCAGTTTAGCTCATGTTTTGTATATACCAAAGGTGATTTATTCTCTTATCATCATCACAGAAGATTAATCAAGAGCTAGGTCATAAAAATAGGTCAAGACTTTTACACATTTCAAAAGTCTGGTTTGGATATTCTGCTACATATTAGGAGTAGAGCTTCTTTGCTCCACAGTCTGAGCAGAGCTGGACTTGGCAAAGGAGAGGATGTAATCAACTTCATTTGTACTTTGCCTTCTCTCACAGAAACTGGGAACATATGTCAAAATAAGCAACCATGGGAGTGTCCAGGATCATGGTTTTCATTTTTCTGGAAAAAATAAAACAGATGGAAGGCCAAGTAACCACATTTATTCATTGAGCGTGACTTTTTACCATGGGTGTGTAAGAGGTTAAATATTATCTTCCTCCTGTTGCTTGCCAGTTCCAGTTTAAGGAATTTGATGTGGAATTATTCTTAAAGAATTGTGCATGAGACTGACAAAACTAGCTAAGCAATTGGAAAAACCACTGCAGTGCGTTTGGGCACTTAACTGCACTAACTGCAAGACTTGAAGAAGATGAGAATTACTATAGTGTAATGTAATTTTGCTATGGGAGGGAGGTAAAAATCTCTCCATATGGTTTGGTCTTATTTTAGAGAATGATGCACGCAGACACTGTAATTTCATACACAAGAAGTGAAAAGGGTGATTTCTGCATAACAATATGTCACTTCCTTCTATCCCAGGCTGTTCTGTATTCTGATCATTGTGGCATGACCTTTCTGGTGCTGAAATCAAGCAGCTCCCTTATAGCATGTGTGAAGGGTTTAGCTATGTTTGGTGTTCAATATAAAGATCCAAGCGTGTCATTTTGCCATGGCAAATTTTGAGCAAAAGAGTGGATTAGTCATGGTAAAAATGCTAAGTATAGATGGAACTCTGCAAAAGCTATGGACTTGTTTTCCAGTGGCTCAGTGAGGGGTTGTGTCATTCTATTTATCAGAGAGGGTTTTGCTAGTGATTGCTTTTCTGTTGGTTTTGGTTTTAAACATGAGGGTAGGTGGCAGTGGAATGGGTGAGCCAGTACTAGAACTGAAATGGGAGCAAAGATCACCACAAAATTAATGACTTCATGTAAAGATAAAAGACATTTATTATTTACATCCATATTGCTTCACAATTCTAGCTGGTGACCAGGAGTTCATAATGGTTTGTGATGGACATGGCAAAGACCCTTAGAATCTTAGAAATGAGGTATAAGATGAGAGGGAGCACACGGCTTTAGGCAGATAGCCACAGGAATATGAAAAAACAGTGGCATAGATCCTCAGAATCATTTCCAGCAGACCAGCGGTATACTCTTCAAACATGTTGGGTATAACAGAAAGGAAAAATAAGAAGGAAGATTTTGAAGGAGAATAGCAAAGTAAGATGCTGTGAATGTTTCTTGTTCAGAGTATGAATTAGTGAGAAATTACTCCAAACATGTACAGACCAGTTCCTGATTTCAAGCACAAGACCCAGGACACCACATGGCCTGAGCCCTGAGTAGGCACAATTGCCTTCTGCTGGTATGAAGGAAGAATTATTTTCACCTTTCTGGGTGAAAGTCAAGACTCTCCAAGGTAGGGAGCAGTGAATCCATCAAGTTTAGCATTGTGAATACATGTAAGACTCCCATTTTCCTGTTGTGAAGTTTGCTTTCTATTTGGGACATCAATGCCCAAAGTGTATTCTGTGAAGTTCATGGAGTTACAGTGTTTAATTCTGCCCTGGGAGATTAAAGCAAAATGCTCAGTACTTCTGAAATTTCTGTGCTCAACACTTCTGTTTGCATTCGTTTGTTTTTTGGATTTTTTTCAAAAAAGAGCTTTGATTTTCAGGTTGAGATTTTAAACACACAGAAGCCTGGAAGTTCTAAGTTACTGTTACCACAGCAACCAAAATTATATATACCAATTAAAGACTGTAAATGTAACAACCACAGAGAGTAACACTGATTCCTAAAGGAATCTCCATTCTGGGTAATAAGAATCTTTCCTTGTGGGTTTATGTGAATAGAAATGGATATGCAAATAATAGCACCTCTCCAAGCAAAAAGTCCTCCAATTAAATCACTGTATAAGCATTTTATTACAGAATTTTCTACTTTTTCGTCTATATTATCCTTGATTTTGGTTCCTTTCCCCAAAGTCTGGAAACCTAAACATGAAAAAAAGAACAATTAATCTTAAATATTAAACAATGAGGTAATTTAGATTCTAATTACCTGTGGGTTAGTTCTGTGAACCTGATTGAAGAACTTGTGCAGCACTGAAACTTTGAAAACTTTGACACCTGCTTAGAGCGAAGTCTCATATAAGAAAGCATTGCTAACACTGGGCCGATTGATTAATTTGTTTCGTAGTGTGGTTAAGTGTGTGTCAATTTATCACCCTGTACCTTGCACTGGGAGACAGCTATGCTTAAAAAAATATTACTTCTATTAAAAATTGGAATACAATTCTTTGACAAACAAAACTGCTTGCACAGGACTCGTCTTACAAAGTCAGACTCTGGAAGACCGTGTCCCTCTCCAGTGATCATAAAAGGGTCTGGCTGACAGTCTAAGATGAGAAGCCTAGATTTTAAGCACTAAATTTAGGTGAAATTAATTCCTTTTTTATATGGATGATGCACAACTCTCTTTTATTTGTTGTTGAAAGGAAGGTCTGCTGAAACTGACCTCTGAGTCTGGCCTCTTCATGCTACCGAATGAAAGCTGACAGGCTTTAGGGAAAGATGAAGCCACTAGGACATTATGCAACCCCTAACAAGTTTGAAGTTCCCATTTCCTGTTGTATAGAACGGGAAAAAGCATGGTCAAGGCAGGCATCACAGAAGGGGTGTGCACATGAAAAGGTGACACACTAGGGATCACAGCAGGTGGTGTGACACCCCCACACAGTACCTGTGGGTTTCTGAGGTGATGTAGTGCATTAGCAGCTTTCACTGCTTCATTTGTCTGTGTATATAAGTTTCATTGTGTGTGTGTGTACATGCCATCACTGAGCAATTAAAGCTGCTGAAGGCGACAAGCCTCACTGTAATAGTTTTAAGCTTTTTTCAGTCATAACTGAAGGAAAAAACCTGTTTTTTAAATGGAGAGCAGTGATAAATAATAGATGTTAACGTTTCAAATAAAATTATTAATCAGTCAGAGGAAGCAAAGTCTTTAGGTTTCAAGAACAAAATATTAATGCATTTCAAGGTCAGGAATGTAATTCTGAAAATGATGAGGTTTGGCATCTACCAAAACTTCACCCAAATTGTCATTTCAAGGTGTTTTGTCTTTCTTAACCATGAACTGATACAGGAAATCAAAACCTTGTAAATAACTGCAGTTATCTAAAATATGCTAACATGCAGCCACTGCTTCCTGGCTTTATGGATCATCACATCTACCTTGTTACTGGTAATTTGTTTATTTATACTCCTTGGGGAAACACTTGTGCCTCCTAATCAAATAAATGCAATAAAAATCAATGTCACATGCAAATCATAGGAATGGTGGAAGATATTTGACTTCCAAACCATTTGAATCTCAAGGCTCAATGTACCAAGATGCCAGTCTGTGCTTTGAAGCATTGCTCCTGAGATTTCCAAGAAGGTGGTGATCCTCTAGGTGGATATTTAGCAAAATCCAGCCAGTGGTACTTTTACTTCTTTCTGATCAGAAACACCACTTGTTCTGTATCTCCTTTTTGTGGTTACCCTGGAGTAAAAGAAAATCACATGAACAAAAACACATACAGACACTGGACATGCAAACACATACAGAGATGCTGGTAAGATAATTCTCACACTGTTTTTAGACTGTGCTCAGGTTTTATCTATCTCCCCAGTCATCTATTCTTTTTCCTTCACACGGACACACACCAGAGGATAGAAGTAATCTTACTTATCCCTATTAATCTAAAACTTATCTAGTCTAAACTAGCTATATAGGTTCCCTCTGGAGTCTGCAGGGAACAAAAACAAGAGGCAGGAACATCCAGAGGGCAATTTACTTGCCTGTGTTAAACAGTGAGGATAGGATGAATCAGCTTTTAGAAATGCTCCTCTCTCTCCATTGGCTGCAGATGGAATACAGACAACCTGCCTGGAGAAAATAACTGATAAAGTTGGTAAAGTGATTCCCACAAAATGCACAGGTATACCCTTCTTTTGGAGACTGTGTTGTCCTATGTTGGGATTTATCATGCTAGCAGAAGAGACAAATACTTCACTAAGACAAACCAGCAGAGTGATTGAAACCTAATCTGAGCTCATACTGCACCTTTCTGCTAGGGAGAAAATGTCTGGAAAACATCCCCACATTTTCATGCACCAACATGTTTCTTGCCTCAGGTTAGAAACTGAAGTGGCAAAACAGCACAAGAAAATCAACCTTGGTTCTGCTGCAAAGCAGCTCCCATTAGATTTCTTCCAAGGCTGAATAAGTAAAGGATGTTGGAATAGTTCAGTCAAATTCTGGGTAACCATCCACACTTCAGGGTGCAACAAACAGAGCAGAGCACTTGTCTTCTTCAAAGATTGCCTAAGCATTGTTTGAAACTGCAGACTAGCACAGTATATAGTAGACCAACTACAGTGAGGGACAGACCATATAGAAAACACAAAGCTCAGTGCATTAACTCTCAGTGTGAGGCTACCAACAGCTCCTTCAGTAATTATCACTCATCCTGCACTTGCAGCATGGTATTCATCCAATAAAAGCCCAATATACCTCTCACAGAAGATGATGCAGAGTGTTATGGAGATGGAGAGTAATTTAATATGTGGCCTCATGCTGCACACTAGTCAAACACTTCCTGAAGAAAGGACTATTCCTTTCCTTCTGCAATTCCAGACAGAGCTCTGTACTGGGTGGTTAAACATGCTGCAGTAGGACCATGGAAGTATAAAGGTCAAAATCTTCGCTAGCCTTGTCTATCTGTTCTAAGGCACTAAACACCTGATATTTTCACATATATGAAGACACAGCACATCACATTTATCATGTAAAGGAACACATCCTGTCGATTTGACTTGTGACAGTGAATCCATGAAGCTTTCAAAAGGCAGAGACCTTGGATGCTTTACCACAACTAAATGATTAGAAAATGGGACAAAAGAAAAAGGTTGGATTTGGTTTTGGTTTTTAATTCATGAACAACTGTAAAAAGTTTGGTTTAAATGTCATGCTTACCATGAAAAGAGAATGTAATAAAAGAGACAGACAGAGATTTCTTCATATTAGCAGATGCCTTAATTGCAAGTCTTTACTTTCACTGCAGTTTATGTACATGATCTCATTCTGCAAAATTTCATTAAACAAACTTTTTAGCTTTCACTCCTTCTCTTATGCATTGCATTTTAACTAGGAAGCTGAGGAATGAGTCAAGACCTCACCTACAATCTTTTGAAACTTCTGCTCCACAAAGCTTCATGAATATGTAGTTTGCAGTTGTTTAGTTTTTTAACTTACATATCTCCCATTCCAGACAGAGAAGAAGCTCTCAATGGGGCTTTCTAGCTTCCCAAAATTTTCTCATTGTCCCTTTCTCCTTTCAGTCTTCAAAATCCTTCCATATTGTCATTCCCCCTGATTTCATATCATCTCGCCTTTGCCTCATTAGGCTAGGAAAAATCCTTCTTCATTTACAAATGAAAGTAAAGTTTCTCAAGACAATTGGTTAGGAAGTCACAGTCATCAGTGCTGCAATTTAATATCAGTGTTCCCTTTAAATAAATTGTCGTTACAGCTTTTGGGTTGGGAGGTTCAAAGACTGAGCTGTATATTTCACATTCTCCAATCACTTTAACTTGGAATTAAATAAAATCCTCAACTTTAAAAAATATGATCAAATTTGCAAGGTGAAAATTAAACACGTAAAGGCTGCCTTGTCCCAGTCTGATGGGAAAGCTTTTGCTCATCTCTATTTTGCAGAAAAGGACTATGGACTGCTTAATGAGAGGTGAGGTGTCCATGGCATATTTTGGTCAATTCTCTATTAACAAAGCAAACGTATGCCCTTTGTGGTTATCATCACTACCAGTGATCCAACTGGAAGGAAAGCTGGAAATTATTTTCTAGCTTTAGTTCTGTTTTCTAAAGAAGAGACATTTCTAGACTCTTTCTTTGTGATTAAAACCTTCGACATACAAGCTGCTAGAAAACTGATGTAACCAGATTGTCAGGATGGAAAGAAACAAGCAGCTGGGATCTCCATCTGCTGCAATAAGAAGCTAAGCTAAAAATCCTCCCAACATGCTCATCTGAGGTAAAATGAGTCAATATAACTGCATTTTTATCCATAAAAGCGCCCTAGAAATTCTTTCCTCTATTTCCCCTTACCTTACCTCTTCACAACACTGGTTAGACCAGTATCATCCAGTACGGTAGGGTTTTTTAGCCAAGTTCACGATCTGCTATATGAACAAAATGTATAGCATGTGATTAATGTCAAGGACATTGTTTGCCTCATTGTGTTCAGCAATGCTACACAAACGTGTCAATTGTGGTGCTTCCTCTGATCTCTCAATAGTTCCCACAATTGCCACTCCAGTGTGATGGTGATGGGCTCACTGGTGTCACTGAGGCAGCATTAGGCATTTGTTGCAGACTCTCTTGAATACTAGTCAGCACTATAAATGGTAACACACCTGCTCCACTGCCTCCAGAAACTGAAAAACAGGGAATACTATTTTAAACAATGGTTTAAAATATGATAAAAGAAAAGATCGATTCAGATGAGAGATGGCATTTCATTTTAGGATGGGAAAGGCAAAGAAAACCAGAAGGGAACTGAGAGTTTTAGATAGGTATAATTAAAAAAATTGTTAATGTTTAATATTTTATATCAATCAAGTTGAAGATGAAGTCATGTGGCCTTTCTGCCTTCGTTATAATTAATTCATTTTCTTTTCAATGTAAATAATACATTTAGTTTCTCTGCCTGGTCTATTAAATTTTTTTCTTTTAATATATCATTTTTTATTCTGTTCCCTCTATTTTAGTTTTAATCTTATTTTTGCTAACTGAAATGTTTTATTCTTTAAGTATAAACTATTTCTGCCTTTTCACTTCTTGACCTTGTTTTGGTGTTTCTCCCTTATTATTTCAGTTCTTATTTTCTGGATATTCTAAACTTCAGCACAACTCAGGGGATACCCTCTTATTTAGGCTATCCAATTTTAATATTTTTTCATTAAGAATGGAAGCTTAAAATGGAAGATATTTCTTTTCATAGAACTCTAAATTAAAGAATTTGAAGATATTAACCATAGCGATAATTTGATTAGTCTATTTGATTATGTAAGGTTACATTAAAATGAATATGACAGAGACTAAATACTATTTTTTTTCCAGATGAAACATTTTATAATGCAAAGCATTTTTTATTTTAACACAGAAAGCATTTAATTGCAGTAATTTTAATCTACAAGACCCTCACTCTACTTCTTAGCTCTCAAAATGATTTTTCTATTTGTATTGCAAACAGAGAAGGGCAGAGAAAGAATACAAGATAGAAACAAGGAAGGAAAGCTGGAACAATGTGCAGCTTTGGGGTATGTACACCTTTATACAAACAAACAAAAAAGACAAGGTGCCCAAGCCATCCTGTTTCTAGGAGTCTTGGCTTAAATGACATGCTGCTTTGTTTAACCAAAAAAAATGGCAGTTATCCACATGTAGTCTTTCATCAGTGTACTGTATGTTGTTGACACACCTCACAACAGACATGGACTATGTTCATAAGATCATGGCATTATGGCTATATATGTTCATAAACATCAGACTAACACAAATTCCAAAGAGGATGCATAGACCTTGGTGTCATGACTATCAAATATTTTTCAAAGCACAGCTATATTTCTTCTCTTTTGCATATTCCTCATGACAATCTTCCCATGGGTCTCATTTTCCCCTGTTTTTTCCCCATACCTAACAGCTTCAGCTACGCACATTCCTCAAGTACTTCATCCTTGGAGAAGTGTTTGAGGATCAGCACTTTGTATGTATTCAGCAATACTGAGGAAGAGCATCAGTAGCAGCATCTCTGTAAAGTATTAGTGCTACATGGT
>JBCJKH010036829.1:0-13614 GCA_039877255.1 Loriculus beryllinus | reverse complement strand
AGCTCCAACCCCTGCCACGGGCAGGGACCCCTTCCACTGGAGCAGCTTGCTCCAAGCCCCTGTGTCCAACCTGGCCTAATACACTATGATATTGCTGTGATATTCACTCTGTCAGCTTCAGCTGAACTGCTCTGGGTTTTCCCCAGTGGCATCTTTCACGTGAGTAACCTCAGCCTGTTGAGTGGAAACAGTGATTGACACAACAGGCACTCTTCAGCCCCAGATTCCCTGGGGGGAAATGCCAGGCAGTGGCAATCTGTGCTATGAGAGCTGCTCTCCCAGACACCACTGTCACACTCAGCAAAGACATTTTAGCGAATCTCCCCTCTGAAGGAACAGTAATATTAAATATTAACAATAAATATTAAATAATAAATAACTAAATAATAAATAACTAAATAATAAATAACTAAATAATAAATAACTAAATAATAAATAAAATATTAAACCTCTGAATCTCCATCCTTAAAGATATCAAAAACTGAGCATTGGGAACAGCTCTGGGATGCGTGGTGCAGGCATCTAAATTGCAGGGAGTTAAGGGATATCTTATGGCTACCAGAGGGATTTCAATTCACTCCCATTGCGTGCCTTGAACACACAACTCCTGCATTTTTGATGGTGCTCAGAGCTGGGCACAACACATGGATGTGTGTTGGTCACTTCAGTGCTCAGGTAGGTACCTACAGAGACAGCAGGAACTGTCCTGATATTGATTAGGAAGCACCCTGATGTTTAATTCCTCTGAAGAGGAGAAGATTCCTGCCTTGGAGATGAGCTTTAGCATCCTGCTGCCATAGACAGCATCATTCCTGTAAGGTGGCATTAGTCTGTTCTCTTCAATGGCTTCTGCTTCCACCCACAATTAGCACACATGGACGGATAGAAGTTTGCATGAAGCCAGTTTTTACTAGCAAGAGATGGGAATACTTCCTCCCTCTCGCACAACAAACCCATTCTGCAAACTTTGCTTTGTGCAAGTGCCCAGAAGGTTTGAATTTATGTAGCATTCATGTATATTGAGAGCTTTATTTCAGAATGTGAGTTTAATCAATAAAAATATGCAGGAATATTGCCTACTGTTCCTTAGAAGGATGTATTACTTGGAAGCAGCTATGTTATCCAAGCAAGACTTATCCAAGTCTGTGTTATCTAAGGCACGGTACCTTGTCTCCTGGCTGTGGGCGCATCACAGACACACGGTCGTAACCCTTCCGCAGCAAGACCCAGAGAGCATCCAGCTTCCCCTGCAACCCAAAGGAACACGGTGTTATCTTCTGAGCAAGAACAAGTGCAAAGTACACGGCTTAGACCTATGTGTTTGATACTCAGTCATTGCCTGTGCTTGTACAAGGTGCTGGAGTCAATGCTTTCCCTCACAGGAACCTGAACTTGCTGCAAGTGCAAAGGTAGGGGCTCCAAGGGAGCAATAAACAGGAAGGGCTGAGAGCCAACAGCATCCATGTGTCTTTATGTATTCTGAAAACCCCCAAAGATAACAGGGGAATGGCTTTAAACTGGCAGAGGGGTGATTTAGATTGATAAGATCCTTCTGTGACCCTGGCTCTCCAGTATCTAAAGACTCAATGCATTCACTGTGCACTCTTCCTGACATGGGGACAGAGTCTTTCTTTTCCCTTTTCAAGAAACCATCGGGAGTGTAATCCTCTTTGAGACCTGTATTCCTTAAGCAGTGCGTTGAGCCAATGGTTCAAAGCTTATACATGGGTGGAGACACACGCAGAATGACTGCATAGATGTATTTCCATAGGATACTGTGGGAAAGGCTTCCCAAGGTGAGAGCCAGGAAAGTGTAATCCTCAAAGGAAGAAGCAAGAAACTCCTCTGTCAGCCTCTTCTTGGACAGCACAACCCCTCAGACTTGAGGGAAGCCACCCCTGTCCATCCCAATCCATCTTTCTCCTTACATGAGAGCTGGTTCAAGCTCTTGATCCCCTGTCACCTCTGACAACTGAAGAACTAAATACCTTTTGCTGCCATTTCTCCTTTAGGAAACCAAAGGGAAAATTACAACTTTCCATGGAACAAAAGAGTCC
This sequence comes from Loriculus beryllinus, assembly GCA_039877255.1. Classification (NCBI taxonomy): domain Eukaryota; kingdom Metazoa; phylum Chordata; class Aves; order Psittaciformes; family Psittacidae; genus Loriculus; species Loriculus beryllinus. The sequence goes on along the minus strand of JBCJKH010036829.1, from coordinate 11,557 downwards.
TTTTTTTACTCTCCAGGCCTGATTTCCAAAACCCTACCAAGATTTCTTGGGAAAAGCTCCATCCTTAGGAGTCTGAATGGAGCTTCAGGATCTGTCTGGGACATCCAGGTGGAAAAGAGGGAGAGTGTGTCATGGAAAGGATGATGTTGGCTGAAGCAATGCAAATGACAGTGCATTCGCTCGGGATTACCAACACCTCTATGCTCTGATGCATGGGCTATGTCTTTGTTTAGGAACTCCTTTGCAATTGGTCACTTGAGGGGGAAAAAAGGTCTGGAAGCAAATAAAGCTTTGAGCCCTACTGGGAATGAAGTCCAGAAAGAAGGAATAATCAGGGCAGAGGACAAACGAAGGAGGGCACAGCTTCAACCATTGCTTTATCATGACGAATGCACTCTCTTCCTGAATTAGTGGCTGCCTATGAATCCAAGCTGGCCTTGGGCCTCTTGTAGGCAGGAAGCTGTGCATGGCAGCTTTGTAAAGAGAGACAGGAGGGAGAAGGTCAGAAAATGGGCCAGGGACACAAGGCTTTGTAAATGCTTGAGATTCACCTGAGGTTTCTTTCTGAGAGCATCAGTTGCTGCTTCAACCTCAGCCTTGAGGCAGGTCCTGCATGTGAGCTGAACAGCTTGTGGTCCTTTCTGCATTGGTTTTAGACATCATTTGCACCTATGTTTTGTGCTGCTCCTTCCTCAAGTTCCTCAAGACTTGGATTGTTTGCACTGACTTTACAGTCTGTTGCAATGTTATTTTTAAAGCAGGACCATCCGTTGGCACCGTGCTAAGAAGTAACAGCAGCAAATCAGAATCATACCAGTAATAACAACCACAATCTGTTCGGTGTCAGCAGCCGTGCTTGGGAGCAGATAAATCTGTGAGCGTTTCAAAGAGCCATCTCCCCACTCTCAGCTCTCCATTTACACTATAGATGCTACTCTGGGAGGAGTAACAAAGAGAGGGAAGTAAAACTCCATTAGATCACCTGGCAAAAGGCAGATTGCCCTAAGTAAAGGCTGGCACTTGTACTGCATGGAGAAAAGGAGGCCTGTTGGCCAGCAAGTGATCCCAAAATGGGAATTTCCTGGCTCTTTGTCAGATCCAAGCTACGCTGGTTCCCTGCTCCTGAGATCTAATTCTCTGCCTTCCTCCTTTACCAAGGATCTCATTTAAGTAACTTGTTATATGTGTGTTTATCTCCCTTCCAAAGAGGTGTTTCAACCAGTTCAGTGGAAAGGGTGGAAATTCAACATCTGCTTCTACCAGTGCACTTGGAGCATGGGGGTGAGGGCAAATCAGGAGGCCCTTCAGGAGGCATTTCCTATGGGTGAGGTCAGGTAGTCTGTGAAATGCTCCCTCCTGTGTTACTTTAAGCCCCAGCAAAAAGCCATAGATACAGGATGGATTCGAGCTCCCAATCCTGCAGACCCAACAGGCCCCCCCAACCTCCCTCTGCCTGATGACTGCTGAGCTTCCCTGTATAACACAATGCAGGTTCCTCTCCACATGCTCACGTCTTCAGGACAGGAGCTTCTGCCACGAGTGCTGATGGACTTTGCTGGTTCCTTACCGAGAGGAACTGCAGGACCCCTGCTTCATAGGAATGATCCCCTCTGGATCAGATGAGTGCTCATGATTGCACGTGGGGGAAGCGTTGGATGCTTTATCCTATCTGCATCCACTGCCTTTTGGGTGCAGTTCAATAAGGGGTGTGGTGGCAATTAATGATTAGGTATGTTCTTGTCCATAGGCTGTTAAATCCTGCCCAGATGTGGAACATTGCAGGGTTATGGGAGTATTTGGATAAGGGCTTTTGGACTGGAGCTGCATGCAATCTGAATGGTGGAGAAGAGATATTACTGAAGGAATTGGGAATATCACCCATGAGATACTCCTGATATCTGTAAGCTTCTTGGTGTAGCAGAGCCAAAGCTGTTCCTAGGCAGAGGCAGAACTGAACTTGAACCCTACATGCACTGAATCTTTCCTCCAAGCCTCTCTTGGACACCAGGGAACTTCCAGCTGGGAGATAGATCTGCAATGAACTTGTCTCCTCTGTTCAGAGCTGATTTCCTACCATGCAGAATAACCTCTGCAAATGAATTCTCCTGAGGCTGCAATCCAGCAGCATGAACTGGTGAAGGAAGAGGGGAGAAACTCAGCACTATCTCCTATGGGAAAGGAGCCAGCTCTCAGCTGATGATCTCAGGTAGTTGTACCCATGTGGATTGCAGGGCTCAAATCAATGTTTCTTGTCAGCTCCTTGGTGGCTGAGGCATAGCTTTGTGTGCTGTGAGCCCTTCTGACTGCAGCATGCAACAAGCACTGAGCTGTGTCTCTCAGCTCCATGAGGTCATTTCCATGAGCACAGAGTGGGAGGGAAAAATCCCCCAGATGGGACAAAGTGTGTGTTACAAATGCTTCATACCGATGCAAAATGGGAAGGAGATGCCTTTAGGAGCAAGGGAGCAGCTAAACGGGATGGTGCTTAGTGCGTTCCCACTCCAAACTGCAAACATTGACTCTCAAACCTGTCCCATTGTGGGAATGAAAAAGCTCCATGAACACACGCTGAAGTCATTAGAACACCACTGAGTTGACTCGTTGGTCAGCTCTGTTTAGTAGATGATAATCTTTAAGGGGGAAAAGAGAAAAGGCGCTGGACCAGGTTCTCAGAGGTTCATTTTTCCATATCCTCCGGAAAGCACTCTTCCTCCCCTGTGCATCCTTGTCATTCCCATTGCTGGATCTGAACCAGCTGCAAGATCCTTGTCATTCCCATTGCTGGGTCTGAACCAGCTGCAAGATCAATGAATGAGAAGAGCCAAAACATGTGACTGACTTATCAAATCCCTATGGGCACTGCTTGGAGCTGATCAGTAACCAGATACAACACAGGGAAACCTGGGTGTATTGCAAGGTAGCCTATCTGCACTGCAATAACCTGGCTAGCAGAGTGTGTCTGACTAGAGGCTGCTGCTGGGGAGGAAGAGCACCAGAGAATAAACCCTCTCTTTTCCATCAGTGAGGCACTTTCTCATTCCCCAGCATAAATTTTAAGGTGAGCTCTACACACCAAAAGGTTTACTACGTATGTTACACCCTCTTTGCAGACTACTTGCAGATAAATTGCCTGTTAAAGGTTTCTAAGGCATTAACCAGCATCTCCACTTCGAAACGAAATCCAAGCTCCAGTGGTGTGAGGTTTTCACTTGGATATGAAGTAGTATTATCACAGAACAGGTTGGGTTGGAAGGGAGCTTAAAGCTCTTCCAGTTCCAACCAGGGACACCTTCCACTAGAGCAGGTTGCTCCAAACCCTGTCCAACCTGACTTTGAACACTGCCAGGGATGCTCTTTATTCTCTCCATCTCAAGGTATATGCACTGTGGACTAAAGGGAGGTGCAGTCAATCTGTAAGAACTTCACTGTACTTAGCTGCACCACCAGAAGAGCTCAGGATCCTGTTCTGCTCCAAACAAGCAATGCAACCCCAAAACCTCACCAGCCTGGTAGGAAATACCCATTGCCCCATGTAGCTCCTTGCTATAGTCCCTCCCTAGGCATGTGTCCAGAGAGACTCCCTCATGCACATCAGCATCTTGAGATTGTGACCAGTTCTATATCTTAGCCTTAAACCACTTAAAACTGCATAGAAACACCTCGTGATGTGGGCTTACCTTGATTGGGGAGTACCACTTCCGAGGAGAAGAAGGCCTGCGCATGTTGTTCGCCAGGTTCCTGGGTTCAGGGAACTCGTATTCCTGCTCTGGCATCTTCACCCTGGCATTCTTGGCTTTCTCTAACTTGGCACCTTCTTCTGTGGAGCCTTTTTCTCCCCAGCGCACCTGAAAAGATGCATCAGGGCACGTTGCAAGAGTGGCTGTTACATCCCTTGGCCATACTTTCCCAGTGTCCAAATGGGAGGTGAAGAGCGATGCTATGAAGCTTGTTTCTAGCCAGAATCTTACTGTACTAAAGAAAAGAAGATGGTCCCAAACTTGAGGAATCTATGTTTGGCTCTCAAATATCCCTCTATGAGAAATAACCTGGGCTCAGATGTACAAAGAACAGCTTAAAGGAGTTTGTGCCTATCTATCTCCTGAGTTTCTTGCTGGGTAATTGCAGGGGAATAGCACACCAGTAAGGTCTCTGGATACACAGACTGGTATCTAATTACCTCCATTCGTTTGATGCCACCAACTCCACGTCCACCATAATAAGAGGCATCTACTGTTGGCCATTTCTTTTTTGGAAGGCCATCATCATCTTCCTCCTACAAAACAGAAGGGATTACACTGTTGGGAAGCATGAGTAGAAATGGAAAGGAATAAACAGCCAGAGGCTATGTGGTCCTCTGAGCCTGCTAGAACCAGGCCAGGCAAGGTTCTGGTCTCCACTGGTTATTCCTTAGAGGATGTACACTCATGAAGAGAAAATGCTTCATGACATAAACACCCACCACTTGAAAGGTCCAGCCCAGCTCCAGCCCCAATGTGATTCTTGCACTCACACACCCCCCTATTTGTTTTGTGTTTCTTAAGGAGACTGTCTTTCATCATCTTTTAATCCAGGGGAGTCAATTGTCTCCGAGCTGCAAACCCATTGAAGCAGGCACCAAACCCTTACTCAGCACAGCTCAAGAGCTGGGGTCTTTGGGCTGCACACTGGATGATGCTCAAGCCATGAGTGGTGATAGCAGGAGCTTGCCTCCTCCTTGCCATCCCTTTACTTGTGCCTGTGGCTGGTTAGAGAACAGCTTCTGCCCTGCACCGTGGTTCCCCATGTGGAGGAACCTCCAGTGAAACCATGTTATGGTCATTCAGATTTGAAAGAAGGAAGGGGAAAAACGAGAAATCAAAGCAAATTTCCTCTTGAGTGAAGGCAAATTAAGAGTACACTTGGAAACAACCCCAGTGTGGATGTCCAAGAGGGAGATGAGACGTTTTGAGATGAGCTGGACAAGTGGAATAAGATGGAAAAGTCTAATGGAAGAGTTATAAGAATGGGACGAGCTTGTAGAAGAATGAGCTCTGCTAAAGAGGCTGCCCATGGAAGCCCATGGGGCTTCAGGGAGGGTCATGGCTCATGGCAGCAGAAAATCAAGTGTAAACATGATGTACATAGGGTACAGGTTTGGAAGTGTCTTATCCCTGCATAGTGCAGACAGAAACCTATTGCCATACACAGAGTTCAATGTGCTCAGGACCTTCAAGATGACATTCACACGCAAATGGATAGATGAAGAATATCTCCTTAAGGAATCTATCTACAGTCCTAGTGAGTGGATTCTATATACTCTACACTATATATATTCCACACTATATATATTCCATGTAGGATTCTATATATTCCATGTAGGATTTTATATATTCCATGTAGGATTTTATATATTCTGCACTCTTTGTTGCACTATAGAACAGCTCCATACATTCCCTGGCCTATAGGAGTGCCTTTCCCTTTAATTCCTGCAGTTGAGGCCGTGAACTGGCAAAGCAGAAACTCAGAGTTCATCAGAAACGTGAAGTATTTCCTGTGAAAACGGGGAGAGAAATGAAAAATGCTCCTTTCTTTTTTTTCCCCCCCTTTCTTTAATTTTTCACAGGGATTTGGCAAACCTCCAAAAACGTCAGAGCTTTCCAAAATCTGAAAAGCCAAAAATACTTGGGAATGGAAGGAAAACTGGAAAAGCGAGAGGGGGAAGGAAAGACCCAAGACAAACTCTGCTTTTCATGGCAAACAAAAGCATTTCTGTTTTTGCACAATACACATCAATTGAGTGTGAAATGTGTCCTGCTCAAAAGGAAAGGTGAACAGTTGGGCCATAAACACCAGGTTCTTCTCCCTCCCAGCTGAGCCCTTTCTCTTACTCTGCTTAGAGGCTTCTTTGCTGCAACTCAAGAACTTAATACCTCTGCACGAAGTTTTCCATGAGGACTTCTTTAAGAAGTAGGAATCAAAGCCATCGAAATGTTTTCCTTCAGCAATTCCCTTTCTCTCTGTGCAGCTCAGCACAGACTGGACTTCTCACAACAGGAAATACCAAGGTTTAGGAAATCTTCCCCCACAAGCCCTTAAAAGCCCTGTGCGAGTCACTTGAATGTGAGATAGGAGCCTCCTTGCCAGAACAACAACCGAAAGAGCACACGCACAGAAAGGCAGCCCTGGACACACGGAAAACAAAGGAGTCACAAGCTCCCTTCAGGAGGAGTCTGTTTACATGCTTTGAAGGCCATGGGAGGTTTTGCAACACTAGCAAAAAGGAAGAAAACCCCACCAGTGATGTCCTACACGCTTGGCAAATGCGCTCACAGCGCACGTGAGCAGGGAAAGGGAAGACATCGGGAATGTGGGGGTCAAGGAGTAGAGACCAACAGGAAAACGTGAAGGAATCACAGCATCCCGGCCTGGGTTGTGTGGAAGGGACCTTAAAACTCATCCAGGTCCAACCCAGGGACCCCTTCCACTGGAGCAGCTTGCTCCAAGCCCCTGTGTCCAACCTGGCCTTGAACACTGCCAGGGATGGGGCAGCCACAGCTTCTCTGCCCCATTCCCAAGGGCTGAGGCAATAAACCAGGGCTGAATTCTCACATCATGGCTCGGTTTTGCCCATATTTTGCTACATTTCACTACAATGGGTTGTTTTTTGCCCGAGGGAGAACTGCAAAAGGATCCTCAGCTCCGACCCAGCAGCAGTATAAAAACCAGCCCCGGAAAATTCAAGTGCATTTAAGGATGCTGGAAAGTGACTGTACAGAACTTGGCATCTTTCCACCCCTAAAATCTGCTTTAGATGGAGCTAGAGTTTCTCTTAAAGAAGCAGAAGAAGCAGGACAGAGCCACAGTTCCCAGTCAAGAGCTTCAGCTCCAGAGCTGCTGAGTTCAGAAAACAAAGATCTCTGTTTATCTCCATGCTCTATCCTTTGACCCTGACCTGAGAGAACCTCGTCTGTGGGTAACACAAGGATAATTCAGCCTCCACTGGGGAGATCTGAACCACTCTGGGTAAAAGTCAAACTGAATCTGGCCAGATATGAAAATAAAAAGCTTGGAATACTTCCCCCTCTCCCCACCCTTCAAATTGCTTTCACAGTTGCCTGAATGCTGTCAGGGTTTAGCACTTACAAAGAGCTGGGACACGACAAGAGAGTCATTCCTTTGAAGAAGAGACATTACCATCTAACTACAGAGGAGGAAACAGGGAGGTGAATGTGCTGTTCTCGAGGCTTCTGGCTCATCTCTGCCTCCTTGTTCTCCAAACAGCAGGCTCAGTTCTAAATCCCATCATCTAGTCTAAACCTCGTCTCTGATGCCTAGGTGTTGTTACCCTTTAAAGACACCTTGCTTGGCTCTTCAGAGCTTCCTCTCTGCAGTGGAAGGTTTTATTGTTGCTCTGTGCCAGGCATCTAAATCCCAACTGCATCCACTCATCGCTTTGGGTTTCTCCTATCTCTGCCTGTCACTGGCCCAAGCCTGCAAACTATGAGCAGAAAGCAAGGCCAGGTCACACGAGCATCCGAGAGAGGATGTTCTGCTGGTGCTCTACTAAAGAGCAGGCTGAAGATGTTCTTCTGATGAAGAAGAAAGGAGGTTGAGCTATTGCACCTCCACAGCTCAGACACTGAGCTACATGAAGATGAAATAAGGTCTCATAATGTCAAAGGAATTAACCCTGGTGCTCGCACTGCAACTCCGATGTGATCAAACCCAGCTTCCACAGCCCTACACCGGCAGTTTGCTGTGCTGGGCCTGCCTAGATACTGCATGTGAAATGTGACTGTGAAACTCCACACCTTCATGGTGTCACACCTACACCTCATCTGTTGCCAATAGCATGCCCAAGCTTCGAAATGCCTTGAAAGGTTCTTTTCTCCTCCTCCCATACTTCCACAACTCCCTGTAAAAGGGGAGCAGAGGGGAGGGAAGGAGCTGGCACACCGCTGTGACCTGGCTTTGCTTCAGGAATAACAGAATAAATTTCCTGTGTCTACAAAACATTCCAGATCCTTTCTCTGGAGCTTATTTTGCTGTCTCCCCAGCAAGGCTTTTCAGGAAGGGAGAAGAAAACAATTGGGAAAAGATCCATAAACACCAAGAAGTGAGGGTGCAAGCAGCAAGCGGAGCAGATTTAGGGCTTTTAGCCATTCTCTGGCCTCATGAATGTTCAGAGATGAGTTCACAAAGATCAAAGTGATTCAAGCTGAACGTGGAGGCTCCTTAAGGGGAGACCTTAGAACAGCTCCAGTGCCTAAAGGGGCTGCAGGAAACCTGGAAGAGGGGCTGGGGACAAGGACCTGTAGGGCCAGGCCAAGGGGAATGGCTTGAACCTGCCCGAGGGGAGATTAACCTCCCAACCCAACCCAAGCTCTGGTTCTATGATGGGTGGTTTCATGTATTGGCTTGACAACAGCTGCTCCGCAGTGAGTTCACTTCACTGAAGGGGATGAGTGCCACCAAGACAGAGTTTCTAACCCTGGCCTGGGCTCCAGATGCCCCGAGCTATTTCTCTGTAGCAGAAGCTGGGTTGGATTCCATGTGGAGCATTGCAGAGGGCTGAGTTTTGAGGGTGTTTGCCTGCCTTGGCACAGACACTGAGGGCAGATGTTGAGGATCATTCCAGCTTTTCCACTTGCAAGCTGAAGCAGGCAATGAATTTGTCTCCATATGCAAAAAAGCAAGGGAAGCAACTAAATTCCTCTGAGCAGAGGTCTAAGTCTTCTTTTACTTGCATAGTTAAGAGGAACTGATCCAAAGCCCAGTGAAATCAATGGAAAAGCTCCCATTGACATCAACACAGCCCAGGGACCTGCAATGAAATCCCACACGCAAAACAGTGGAAGTGAAGAGGAGACTCATCATGTGCTGGAAGCAGGAGGCCACAGAAGAAGGCAGATCAAGAAGTTGGCATGTTTCTGGGCAGAATCTACATTAGACATGAGCGCTGGTGACACAGCTTTAAGCCATTTGTTGCTAGATTCACCTAAAGAGCACAGACAGAATTGAGATGGTTTGAATGCTGCTTCACTGCTTCTCTCCATTAAAACTTCCTTCTCTGCATCTCTTCTGAGGCCAGGATGGTTTTGCATCTGCCCACTGTCTTCAGACACATTGCAGAGACCGTGGAGCTGCCTTTACTCACAGCAACTGTGGTCCAAGGGATCAGCATCGTGAGTTTCCACTCTGCTGCCAAAAGGCATTTTAGATGCTAAACCACCAAAATCATTACCATGCCTTCCCAAGCAGGTGAGGACATGTTTGGGTTCCATTAACTTCAAAGTTCAACGTAGACTTGAGTGTTGTTCTTTCTGTGAATCACAGCCTAGCTCTGCAGTGCCAAATGGAAGTATTGCCTACCTGCTCAATGGAGGTATTTGTATTGCACATCTACAGTCATTCCTAAGCACACACATCTCTACCTCTGTAGAAAGGAAAGTGAGCAGAGTGAAACATGCAGTAGACATCAATTACAAAGCCTCTAGTTTAGCTAAATCACTATTGGCTTTAAGGCTACAGAGCTGAGCACAAAGGTTTAAATGGTCCGTATTCTGATCACAACCTCTCATGAGGAGACTGAGCAAAGCCTTGTCCTAAACACTAAGGAAATCAGGCTGATGGTGTTACTCACCTCGCTGTCTTCTGCAGGAGGAGGAGGGGGCTCTTTGATGATCTGGAAGGACCAAAGAGAAAAGAACAGTAAATTCTTCCTTTGCTCTTTAGCACTATTGAAACGTCACCGAAAGCAAGCCCAAAGAGAAAGCACCAGGAGCCACCACTGTGGACATCTCCGAGCTCAGCCACTGCTCTGTGTGCTGCTGGTGTCAGGCACCGAGAGCAAGAGGGGAGACTGGAGGCATCCCACAGCCCTGCCATGGACACATCTCCCAGGCGCAGCTCCAGACTCATGGTGCTCACCAGGTAACCCCTGCTCCGTGTGGGCTAACAGCAAATTCAGTCACATACACTTTGCCTTCCAACCTCCTCATCCCAGCAGGAGCCGTAGCCACTGTTTCACCCAAACACCCACATTAAATCAGTGTCTCCTTCTTCCTCCTGCTGCACAAACCCCCGCCTCAAATAGCCTGGCAAGTGAAACCAGGATGAAGTGAAATGCCCTGGAGACATTGCAAAGCAGCAATAACCCCCCCAGACTCCATCTCTCAGGCCCTTCTGCATTCCAGAGGCTGTGCCATGCTCTCCTGCAGAATGCTTTTCACATTATCAGGCTGAAGCAGTTCACTCTCTTAAGCTGAGAAGATACACATATATATATGTACAGATTTGAGGTTGTCCCAGGGGTCGGAATAAAGCAAGCAGGGTGAGGTTTTACAGTGGTCCAGGATATTTTCCATAGAAACAACTGAAGTTTCTATGGGCGTGAGGCTATTATTTCATGCAAAAAGTTTGCATCGAGGGCTCAGCAGGCACTTGGCTATTTCCACAGCCCTCTACTCCAAGAGCAACAAAGAGCCTTCCAAAGGGAAAGCAGTTGCATACAGGCACGTCAAGTGTCCCTCCCTTACACAAGATGCACCCCAATGCACAGCCAATGAACCCAGCCCAAACATCTTCCCCACTAGTTTTAAGCCCATCTAGATGAGCAGCTCTTTCTTTACACACCAGGCCATGAACCAAACACTGTCAGGGTGCTGAGCACCAGTGGAGATGGCATTGAGTGTCCTCAGCTCCAATTAGGAATGGGTATTAGGTGTAAAGGCTTCATGGACATGGACTACACATGGGTAGGCTTAAAACTTACCCTTCAAACCCAAACCTCACAGTGCCAAACACTAACAAGGAGGCTGCTCAAATGCAGAAAGGGAAAATGACAGTCACATTAAAGGCCCTGAAGAGATAAACATTTACAACAGCTCTTTCCCCTCTGATGAGCTCACTGGTTTTATTTCCCTCTGCAAAGCCCCAGTCATGCAATGTGGCCATTAATGAAGAGCGTGTGCCTCTGGCTATGGAAGATACCAAGGCTGGGTCAGGCCTTTGCATCTCAGCCCACAGTAATGATGGGTGCAGAGCTCTGCCCCTACCCTGCAGTGCTAAAGAGTTGTGGTGCTTCAGGAATGGACACGGAGTCTCTATTTATAGGCACAGAAGCACAAAGCAGATGTGGAAGCATGAAATGACATTGGATAGGAGTGTGGTGGGTGCGTCCACTGCCCTGCTCTTCAGACACAGCACAACCGAGGTCAGGCTGTGACAGGAGGGTGATGCCCAAAGGAGCTCAGGCTGACTGATAAAGCATCCATCTCTCCCTGTCTACCCTGCAATTCCCAGCTTGTGCTTGAAGCTCCTGGCACAGCGGCTTTTTCCCTGCTGGAAAGCAAATGATGAAGGGTTGTCTGCATCAGGCTCCTGCTCTGTGGGAAGGAGACCATGGGTACCAGCAGGGTTTACTCAAAACTCCTTGGTTAAAGGTAGAATCCCAGATTGGTTTGTGTTGGAAGGGAACTTAAAGCTCCTCCAGCTCCAACCCCTGCCATGGGCAAGGACCCCTTCCACTGGAGCAGCTTGCTCCAAGCCCCTGTGTCCAACCTGGCCTTGAACACTG
>JBCJKH010036827.1:0-12126 GCA_039877255.1 Loriculus beryllinus | reverse complement strand
GAAGGGGTCCCTGCCCGTGGCAGGGGTTGGAGCTGGAGGAGCTTTAAGGTCCCTTCCAACACAAACCATTCCATGATTCTATGCCTGTCTTGTCACCCCAAGCACCCCAGAGCTGTGGGTACAGAGGAAGGGCAGCAGCTCTCCTGCCCGGGCTCAGTGTGGGCAGTGGGTCCATGGGGGAGCTCGCAGGGGGTTATTTCAGTGCAGGAAGCCCCTCCCGGGGAGGAGAGCATCCACCCCGCGGCACAGACTTCCTCTGCTGGGATATTTTTAGTGGAACACAAAGCAAGTGGAAGGGAGCGGGGGGCAGGAGCAGATCAGCATCGGGAGGAGCCGTGCCCTGCCAAGGGCCTTTGTTCCTGGGGCCACATGCTCCCAAGGGACACCCGATTTTGTGGGGGGATGTTGGGGTCACCCTTGGTACCCTGCACCTCCCTGGGAATAGGGAAGGCTCATGGGGAGGGTTTGCATCCCAGCACATTGCTGCGTGTGGAGTGGTCATGGTGCTGGCACCAAGAGATGCTGTGTGTGGTCCAGCCGGTGATGCTCCCTTCTGCGTCCTCCAGTAATCCAAAGCTTTCCCTTAAAATGATTGGAAAACTGATATTAAATGGGAGGCATTGGGAATGCAGCTTGCTCCGGCACAGCCGGCCCCCTCCTCTGCTCGTAGGGATGCGCTCGGGCAGCTTGCTTTAATAAGAGCCCCATTGCAAGTGGCTCCTTGCCAGCTCTTTAATGGCTCTGTTCAATAGGAAAAGTATTAAATGGTTTCAAATAAATGAAAACTCATCTGGCAGCACCAGGGCTTTCTGCATGTGCCCTGGCAGCCGCACAGAGCCTCTGCTGGGGCTCTGCTCCATCCCTTGGTGTCTCTCCATGCTGATGCGCTCCTGGTCCTGTCGTAGTGGAGGAAACCCTAAACCAATATTGGCTTTGCTTGTTTCTTTTGGATTCTCTGTTTATTCCCGAGATCCAAATGAGTTGTGGAGGAGGGGACACACCAAATGCTTCCAGCCTCTTATCCAGGACTGTCCCTGGTGCCTCTGTGGAGTGTGGCTGGATAAAGCATCTCCAGGAGCTCGACCCTGGACCTGCTGGTGATGCTGCAGGTCTGGGTGAACCCCAGCTCCTCCTGCTTTGAGGCTGCTCCCACCCGAGGGAGCAGGTGCTGGTGTTAAGGAATTGCTTGTGGGGAATGGAAACACATGGAGCAAAGGTGCCCAGTGAATGCTGACTTACAGCATTCCTGTGCTGAAGGGGACCAGATGCGGGCCAGAGACACCCAAGTCCCTGATGAGGTTTTGAAGTGCTCCTTTCAATCCATAAGGAAGCATGTCTTTACTGCTTGCAGCCCCAACAGCATGTGAGTGCAACGTGATGGCTGTGGCATTGCTCTGTGCGCTTCGCTCCTGCCCTTTGGGCTGGGAGGCTGAGGCTGTGAGGTGAAGTGATTTACCCAGTACCATAGGAGAACTCAGTGTATGAATGAAGGCCTAAATCGAGCTGGTTTTGCCTCCTGTCCTTGGTCTGTCTCTAGCTGTGGAGATTTTACAGGCAGTGGTCTTGGAAGACTCCAGGCTGGGGTGTGAGAGAGAGAAATTTAAACTCTTGTCAGCCAAGGGCTCTCCAGCTCCACAGGTCTCTGAAAGTGAGGAATTAAACCCCAAGCTGTCAACATAATCACTCCTGGCAAGATCCATATCGTGGTTTAATCCCATTACAGCTTTTGCTTGGGCTCCCGAGTGTTTCGGTCCTGCTGCTGCGTGTGTCTAAGCCATAACCAGGCTTGGAGCTGTGTTTTGTTGGCTGAATGTGTCTCTTTTCCCACTAAAGCATTGTGAGGGTTTGTTACTGGGTAAAATAAGCTGGTGGCAGATGTCTGTTAGTGATGAGGCTGTGAAAGCCAAGTTCAAAGGAGTTTTGTGAGCAAGGAGAAGGCAAGAAAAAACATTCCCAGTAGGTACTGGGGCTGCTTTGTGGGCATCTTGGGGTCTCCAGCCCCAGCACTGACCCATCCCATGTGATGGAGAAGGGATTGGGGCTGGGAGCTGCAGTGCATTGGTGTCCAGATGTGGTTCTGGGTCCCTCTATTGCTATCTGCTGTAAACCCCATTAACTACATGGTCCCAGCAGGACCCCCATTGCTGCCCCTATGGTGTTATGGGATTAAACCCTCTTAGGGACTCACGGAGACTCATCCTGTTAAAGAAGAGCGGCACAAAGGGGTGGAAGGAGGACTGATCCCTCTGCTCCTGCATTGGTGGGTTGAGCTCCCACCCTGGGAACGAGGCTGTACCTGGACCAACATTCCCTGAGTTGGGATGCTGTTCCATGGGGCCTGTCTCCAGTGCCTCTTCCCAAGCCCCAGCAGCTCCAGCCTTGCTGTGTCTGTAGCTGGTGCTGGGCTAGCAGTCTCTCAAGCAGCCAAAGGCCGTCCCAGGTAAATCAGTTAATTCTGGCCCTGGGGTTGTTCATGCTTAGCAGGATTTAATTAAGGCAAGCCCTAATTAGTTCTAAGAGGGGTGAATAGTCTGCTTTGCCTGGAAGGGTTCCCTGCTCTCATCTGGCAGCTGTTAGTGAGCGCAGGCCTCCCATTGACCGAGTCTGAGCCCCATGTTCCTGGGATGGGATGCATGGGAACAGTGCATTGTCCTGGAGCGGTGCCTGGGACAGCCGGAATGCGGGGATCAAAATCACCCTGTGCCGCTCCTTGAAGCGGGTGCTGGGGTTTGCTGGTGCCTGAATCCCTCTTGGGTTCTGTATGCTCTGTGCCAGGGCTGTTCCTGCAGCTTCCAGGTCCTCCTCAGCCCTTCCCATGGGCTCAGAGGCTGCTCGGAGCCCCGTAGCCCGCACCGGTCAGTGCCGGGCACCGCGTACCCGGCTTTATCAGCAGGAGCAGCCGGAGCCTGGCGCTGCCTCCGGGGTTATCTCAGGAGATCCTTCCCAACGCACTTTGTCCTGGACCACCCGGCTTTGGCGGAGCTGCCTCCAGACCTCCTTATCTGCCCCAGCACGGAGGGGCTGTTGGGCTGCCCCGGCTGCAGATAAGCACCAGCCCCTGGCTCCGTGTCCAGCTCCCTGCAGCCCTTGGCAAGCGGGGAGCATCTTCTGTGGTCTTGTAGCTTGTAAGGAGCTGGGTTTAAAACAAAGCATTTCTGGAGCTGGGCATCGCGGTGGAATGAGCTGAGCGAGCAGTGATGCTCCCCGGTTGCGTCAGGGCTCAGTTTGATCCCGTGTTTTCCAGCAGTGCTGTGGGATAGGGCTGGTTTTGCAACGGGAGGATGAAGGAGGATTGAATTGCAGAGGGAGCTTAAGGAGAGCCCCAGGCAGAGCTTTGTGTGCTGCGTCCAGCTCAGCTCCATGGGCAGATTTTGTGTGCAAGCTCTGAGCTGTGGGGTTTAGGGAGGAGGGAACAGGTCGTGTGTGAAGCCGAGGGCTGGGACCAAGGCCCCCTCATTCCTGCTTTGTGGAATCCTTCACCCTGGATGGTTTATTGCAGGATTCTCCAAGCCAAGCGGCCTCACATGGGGTTAACCCCAGCGCGGGTGCCACGGCGCTGCTGCCTTTGCTTTCGCTCTGAGGAATGCAGAGGATGCCGGGAGCCCTCCCCCTGCCCCGTTTCCTCCTGTGAGCCCTGCCCGGCCAACACAAATATTGGTGCTCAACTCTTGAACTTCCCTGGTCCCAGCACTCACAGAGCAGAGCCTGTTCCCCCCCTGCCTGGGCAGGGGCCGGGCTGGGGATGTGCATGTGTGCCCCTGTGATGGGGATGATGGGGACAGGGCTGAGCGTGCAGCAAGCCCTGTGGATGCATTCCAGTGCGTCCAAAGGTTCCATCACATCCCTCATCCTCTGAGCCTGGGCATGGGGTGGGTTTGGTGGCAGAGCAAGGGGAGATCATCCTTGAAGGGTCAGTATATGGCTTGTGCAATGTGTCTCACCCTGCATGTGGTATATTAGGCTTTGCAAGTCTAAATAGTTCACCCATTGCCTCTTCCTCTAGGGAAGGGCTCATGGAGAGGATGAGGAGCCGTGTCCTTGCTGGTCCATGGTGCAGAACACAGGCTTCCCCATCCCATGGCAGGTATCTTGGCTAACAGCAGCTTTCTGCAGGACTTTGGGTTAGTTACTGACCTGCACGAGAGCTCCCACCATCTCAAGGGGGATTTCCCTCAGCATCGCTGGTGCCGAGCTGGTCACCACGGGAGCACAAAGCTGGTGTGACCGGATTGCTGCTCATGACCCGGGGTTATTAAAGGTAACGAGTGGGGCCAGCATTAATGAATGACTGTGATTGCTCAAGGCTTGGCCTCAGCAAGAAGCTGAGGAGTCCAAAGGGCAGGCTGACACACTGTGGTCAGCGGTTTGATAGTGAGGGGCTCTGGTGCAGGGTGTGCTTTGGGCCACGTCCTGTGCAGGAGGCTCCACTGGGGATCAGTGTCCTATCCCTGGATCTGTGCTGAGGATGCTGACGTGTGTGGCAATCGTGCCTCTGATTTGGGGTGCTGTGGAGCAGGGCACGGCTCTCCCCCAGGGGCTGTGAGCTCCGGGAAGCTCATTCCCAGCATCTCCCACTGCCTTCCCATTGTCTGCAGCAATCCCTCCCCTCGCCTGGGGTTTTATGGTGAGTGTGGGAAGGACTTTTCCCCCTGTTCCAGCAGCTCCAGCCATGCACCGTCACCCACGCTCCTTGCCTCCTTTCCTTCCTACCCGCTGGAAAACAGATCCTTCTGGATCCGGAGAGATCCATTGGAATCCAGAACAGAGATCCCCATTCCTCCTCTTGGATAAATCCCAGCCTGCTAGGCCCCCCGCTGCTGTCCCAGAGCTGATCCCTCCGGAGCAGGGGAGCTCGCCGGGATCCCGGTTGCGTGTTCCCTTGGCAGATGGTGCTGGAAAAGTCTCTCTTAAAGACAACACATGCACATGGTGGTTTTGGGCTGCTCCATCCTCCTCCCTCCCTGCCTGTCTCTCCCTGGGCCATTCCAGCTGCTCCCAGCTCCCAGCCAAGCCTGTGCTGCTGTTCCTGGCTCCAGCCCCTTCACTCTCTAAGCCAGCAACTGGGGAAGGGAAAAAAGCTGCTTCTCAACTTGTGGCTGAGAAATTCCCCAGCTGTGGAATTGCAGGCGAATGGCCGGGACAGCGCAGCCGGAGGCATCGCTGCTGGGGGCACCAGATGGACCCCACGGAGCGAGGCTGGGATGGAGTTCCCACATCAGCCAGGGAATGTGACTGTGAGGAACCTCACCCGGGTTTGTCCCCGCTGGGGATGTGTGGTCCTCACCAGGATGTGGCCTGGCTGCACCCCCTCTCCTGAGAGGCCCCTTTGTGCTCAGGGATTTCCATAATGCTGTAGCTGGCGCAGTGCTAGGGATTGCAGAGAGGGGCAAATCCAGGCTTACCCCTTGCTTGAGGGGTCAGTGGATAAGGTCAGTGGATAAGGTCAGGCTCTCATCTCTGGCAGCAAGTTCCTTAAAGGTGAAATATTGATGGGAAGCCATCAGTGAAATGGTTTTCCCACCACTGGCACAGGGTGCCCAGAGAAGCTGTGGCTGCCCCATCCCTGGCAGTGTTCAAGGCCAGGCTGGACACAGGGGCTTGGAGCAAGCTGCTCCAGTGGGAGGTGTTGGAACTGGATGAGCTTTAAGGTCCCTTCAACCCAAACTGTTCTGTGATCACCCCACAGTGGTGCAGGGTGCTGGGCTGGGTGCTGCTCTGTCGTGTGGGGCAGCCCGTCCTGGCAGCACTGTCACCGTGGGCTGGATGATGGAGATCAGGCGTCCTCCCCACCCTTCACATCCTTCCTGCTCTTGTTTTCTCCTGCCCGGCGGTTTCAGGATAAGAACCTTTTGTCATGGCTGGGGCTGGCTCTGCTGCAGGGTGCTGGTACAGCTCTTCCATGGGGTTTGCATCCCATAGTGCATGGATGGGACCAGGTTGGGATGTACAGGCATGGGGGAGACCTAACCACTGATGCACAGCTCTGGGAAGGGTTTGTGCCTCTTGTTGCTCTTGCAGTGCCAGGGGACAGCAAAGAACCTCATTAATTTCTCCTGACTGCTTTTGCGTTGCCATGGAAGGGTGAGTGTCCCTGGGGGGAGAAAGTCCCTGCTGAGGCTCAGTCCCCATCTGCAGGCATCATCCTTCTGCTCCTGTGGGTGCAGGGTTTCCATTGCACATCTCATCCTCTTCCTCCTCACAGGGGCTGTGACAAAGGGCAGTGCAGGGACCTGTTGTCACCCTAGCCCCTGTCTCAGTGCTCCTATCCACCACAGGGGATGGAGACTCCCTGAAGATACCCAAATCACCCCATCAGCCGCACTTGGCTGCTGATCCTGCTGAGTACCTGTGCTGGATGCCTTCCACTGTGCACTGGAACCATTTGGCTCTCTCCTGCCATCCTCTCTCATTCCCTTTGTGCTGTGCTGGCTGGGAAAGCAGTGGGATGCATCCAGAGGGTGCTGGGGGTGGATGCCAGTGTGGATCCTACAAGCCTCAAGGTGCCAGACTGAGCCCCCTGGGCTGCAGTGAGGGTGCTGGGGGAGAGCTGTGGGGGAAGCAGCACAAACCTCAATGTCTTTTGCTGTTAAAACACCCTGAATTGTTCTTGTAGTGGTTCTATCAGTGCAGTCCAGCCGGGGCAATTGGAATAATTGGAGCAGTTGGAATAATGGAAGCTATTGGAATAAGCTACAAAACCCCAGATCCTGCATTTGGGAAGGACAGGGCTGTGTTGGGCAATTTAGGTTGGTGGTGACACAAGGCTTTGACACCAAGGTGCTTGTGCCAGCACCATCAAGAACTTGCAGCATCCCTCATCTCCTCCCAGTGATGCTGAAGATAACTCTGGTGATGTTTAAGATAACTCTGGTGATGTTTAGGATCACTCTGCTCATTTTAGGTTCTGCCAAAAGGTGTTTCATGGTGGCTCAGGTATGTTTGAGTCCCTCCTTTTCTCTCAGGGCCATGGGACTGCCATAGTCTCTGCTCATCCCTGGAGCATCTGGTCCCTTCCCCTGGTTGTTATGATGTGGAGGAAGCAGCCGCTGCTGCTCAGGTGATGCTGTGAAGCAATGAGCTTTAACAACAAGATCCAGTCAGGTTGTTGGGTCTGTACTGGAGAAGGAAATGAGGTTTTTCTCTTGACCACTGGTGTCAGAGCCAGAACACCTCCTCAGCTGGCGGGAGGGTGTAATTAGAGTTGTGGCTATGTAAAAATGGAAGCAGAGTGTTTACAGAGCTGGGTCCTGCCTGCGCTTTTATTCCTGGCCTGGCTGGTGGAAAACCTCCCATTGCCCCCTTTGTGTTGGGCCGGGGGGGAGTCTCGTTATCCAGGGAAAGCTGTGGGTGCTGGAACCCTCCCTGCTCCCCAGCCCCATCAGCAGCCAGGTCCTGCGGGGAAGGGGAACATGTGCTTGTGTTTGGGTGAGCCGGGGCTGGTGGGACGCCAGGCTCCCCTTCCCCCTCTGTTATTTATAGCATTTCACCAACATCTGGAGCTTGAGCCGCTTCGGTGCTGGCTGAGACTGAGCCGGGGGATGGAGCTGGGTGGAACGTGTGCAGGAAGGAGGGAGTGAGCCCCAGAGCCCTTCCCAGCAGCATACGCGGGGCCGCAGCATCCTGGTGTGGAGCTGAGGACCAACCGGGGCTTGGGAAGCCACAGAAGCATCCTAGCTCCCCTATTCCCAGTGGTGGGGATGGTGGGATTGCTGCCATGTCCTCACCCTGCAGCACAGACCTGGGGGTGCTCTGCCTCCCCCCTTTGCCGTGCTTTCAGGCTGGCTTTGAAGGCTCCTTCGACGTTTGCCATCAGCAGTTGTCTCTCCCCGATGTGTCACCGAGGTCCCCCTGGCCCTGGGGGTGCAGGGCTACAATAGCCCCCATTCTGGTGCTGCTTTAATGGGAAAACTTGAGTCATTCCTGGGGGAAGGGGAATGAAAAGCAGCCCCGCTGCAGCGGCTCCCTGGCACGGCAGTGGATGGAGGCGGTATTCCTGCTCCTGGCCATGGCGTGAGCCCAAAGCCTCCCTGGTTCTCATGGTGAGCAGGGCTGTGGGGAGGGCTCCTGCTTCTCCCAGCTTCCCTCATCTGTGTGGTGCGAAAGGCAGTGGTGTTTTATGCTGGGGATGTGAGGAGCCCCCTCCCCTTCCCGGATCATCTGTTCAAAGTTAAGGGCATCCCTCAATTCCGAGCAAAGGCAGCAGCCTTTGAGCTCCCAATGACATTGCAGTAGTAACAGTGGCAATTAAAGCTTGCCCGCGGCTCAGCTCGGCTGCCAGCAGAACCATTACTGCCAAAGGAGCGTGCCCGTGTTGGGCTGGGTGTAAATGGGCTCCTTGTTCTGATGGTGCTGTGGCCCCAGGCTCCTTCCTGCATGGGTTCCTCCTCCCCGGCTCCCACCATTGCCCCTCGCTGCTTTGCATGATGGGGTTTGGGTTGGAGGCAGGATCCTGCACTGCTGGAGCTGCCCTTCTCCTCTGTGACCCCCAAAGGTGGCTGCGCATCCCTCCCTGTGCACCCCTTGGTGCTCACTGCCTGCAGCAGAGAAGCCAAATGCAAGGATGGAGAGGTCCCATCTTGAGGCAAGGCAGTGGGGATGGACACTGAGCCCCTGAGCAGTATCTCCTGTGCCTCCCAAGACATCTTGGTGCCCCAAGGTGGTCCTGGAGCAGGAAAAGAGCCTTGTGTCCGTTGGGATCTGCTGCTGAGGCTTTCTTTGCAAGGAGCAGGGGAGCAAAGGAGGTGTTTTTTGACCGAAACCACATGTGGAAGCAGAGGAAACGCCACGGGAGCTGACTTAAAAGAAACTATGCTAACAATGTAAATGGGGCCGGACCGCTCCTGCCTCTGCTTTCTCCAGCTCCACAGAGCACAGGAGGAAAGGTTTGAAATGTCGCAGGGCCATCCGGAGCCTGGAGTGTATCCAGGTGGTGCAATTCCTAACACCGGTGATTAGAGCCTATTTGGACACTCCCAGGAAATGGCAAAGCCCACCAGGATGGGCCGTGGAGGCTGAGGTTGGTGCTGGGGGTGAGGTGGTCCAAGCAGGTTTGAGCAGTGGTGAGCCCAGACGCTGCTGTGATGGGCAGAGGTGGTTGTCATTCCTGTGGTGCACGAGCTCAGCTTGGTTTGACCAAATCCCCATTCCAGTGGGGACGAGTGGGGTTGGAGGTCCCATTCCCATTGCAGTGCCGCCATTGGATGCTGCAGTGGAACATTGCATGATTCCTGGCTGTGCTGAGCATCCCTTCAGCCATGGAGGAGGTTCAGGGTTGAAACTCCCTTGTTGAGGTGTTGAGCAGCATCAGGGCTTTGGCACGTGGGTCTGCAGGAACCACGGTGTGCTGGGACCTACAGGTTCCTGTAGTAGGTGGTACTGGCCTGGACATGGCCACTAGACTGGCTCTGTGTGTGCTCTGTGTCCTCCTCTTCCTTCTCCTCTCCTGGAGGACCTGGCAAAGCCAGGTGTCTGCGCTGATACTGGTGTTTTATTCCTGGAATAAACCCCCAAAGCGTGACTTTTCAAGGTGGTTTAGCCCATGGGGTGTGCAGCATGGGGAGCTGTGGGGGAGAGGGGCTGGAGATGGTGCTGGGACCTGGCCACCACTGCTTTGGACCCATGGCCATTCCTGGTGGCAAGTTTGCATCGTGCAGCCTGCAGTGTCTGTGTTCTGCTCAAATTATGGGCCTCTGTGACACAGAGGGCTTTGAGAAACCCTTTTCATCCCCATTCCTGCTCAAAGTCTGACTGCAGGTGATGGTTTGAAGGCACAGGTTGGTTGCATGAGTTAGCATCCTTTGGGATGGTGAGAGGGGAACACAGGGACAGCACAGGGTCCATGAGGAGGATGAGTGGGTCTCTGACACCAGCAGCCTGATGGCATTGATCTGAGCTCATCTGTGGGTGCTGGAGCCAGGGAGCAGCTTTTCTAAGGTCGATCCAGGAGATGTCTGTTTCAGGAATCGGGTTGGGTGCTTCCTTGAGTGGGTTCTGCCTGCATGGAGGTTCCATGTACTAATGAATTACATGGAAACCTCCGTTAATCAGAGCTGGTGACATTGGTGATACCAGCCCCGTGGTGGAGTGTGCCTGAAACATCCAGCCCCATGCAGGGGGAGAGGCTTTAGGGGACACTGTTGAGCCAAGGGATGTCCTTGGGGGACCCTGTTCCCAACAACAGCACTGGAAACTAAGGGGGAAAAACAACTCAGGTGCTGGAGTGCTTTTGTGAGAGCTGGCAGCACCCAAGTGGTGTTTGGGGTGGTTTAATGTTTAATTGGAAGCCTTTCATTGTTATTTAATGTCTTGTTTGTGCAACTTTAAATGGAGCAGCTTGAGCAGCGCTTCCGAAACCTTTTTCCTTCGAAAAGGGCCATGATTTGGCTCAGGCAGCAGTGCCAGGGCTTGGTGTGGCAATGCACTTAGGATTCAGGCAGCCTTTATTGGCACATGCATGCCTGTGGATGGGTATAGATGGAGCATATAGAGGTGGGTATGATGTGCCATTGCTTCCTAATCCGACTGATGGAATGAGTGGCCGCTGACAGTATCTCGATTCCTAGAGGAAAGAAACTGGCTTTGTTCTGTGCCTGGTTTCGCATGCAAATGGACAACACTACAGTGAATTCCTGCTGCTCTCTAGCCTAGAAGCGAATCCAACTCAAGCTGCATTTTATGTTGCTGGCGTGTAACAGGGAGGTGAAACCTCCTCCCGAGCAGAACTGAAGTATTCCTGCAGGAGGGAACGTTGGCGGGGCTCTGGCGAGGCCAGATAACGTCCATGGCTGCCGGGAGCGCTTCGTGGCGGGGTTTGGGTTTCACAAAGGCAAAATCCCTGCGGGAGCTTAGGAAATCTCTTCCCAGAACACAACCAGGGAACGCTGGCACCACACAGATAGGAAATAAAGAGCAGAGCTGGCGGGGGCTGCAGCGGCTCCGTGTTGGGAGCATGCAGGGTGATTGAGCACGGGCATGGGTGCAGCCAGGGGAGCAGCAGGGGATGCTCAGCCCTAGAGAGGGCCTTTGCTGAGCTGTGGGCTAGGACCTGGTTTGTTCAGTGGCTGAGATTGCGGGAGGATGAGCAGCTTTGTCTGAGGTTTTCTGCTCAGAACAGATGCTGAAGGAGGGGGGTTTTAATTGCTTCTAAAGGACTTGAACCCATTTCAGTTCAGGACCTTGAGCTCCAGGTTTTGGGGTGAAAGAATGACCCCATGGAGGACATGGCAGCAGTTACGCTTGCAGCTGAGGGGATCCTGCAGACGAAGCTTTCCCCGTGTGGTTTATTTATTGTGGAATCCCAGGGAATCTCCCAGTGCAGAGGGGTCTGGCCCTGCTGCCGTGTTCCCCCTGCATCTGCCTGCCAGTTCCAGGGAATCCCACACTGGAATGGCACCCAAAGCGCAGCGTTTTGGGGCGATTCTCTCAGTGTTCTCGTGGTGCTCCATTCTCACAGGGTCAGAACTTTGGCAGCAAGAAGAGAACGGTTTAAAAACCATTTTAAACCCAAATAGGTGATCCCAGATGTATCCCGGTCCGCTTATGGGACATGTCTCCTTTGCCGAGCTGCACAGAGCCCCCTGCATCCTTTAAGGTCGCATGGATCTGACCCGCTTTGGGCAGTTGAATCATTTCCTGTTTTCTTCAGTGTTTGAAGAGCTGGAGGCAGGCTGGAAATGTTTGCAGACGGGGTGATCCGACTGCGCCGGGGCCATGGGAAAAGTCCAGGCATGCTGGATCCGTATGGAGGAGAGAGGATGCGAGCACAGGGTCATGGTGCTTGATGGGGCTGGTCCTGGCTTGTGCTGAGCAGGTGACTGAAGTGTTTTGGGAGCCCCATCCTGTGGGGCAGGAGCTGGGCTGTGCTCATCCATGGATGTTGCACTGATGACTTTTCCCATTTAAGAACCTATGCATTGAGGTTCTGATGGCAAAGGGGGTTCATTGCCATGTTCAGCCTGGAGAAGGGAAGGCTTCTGAAGGGGAGACCTTAGAGCAGCTCCGGTGCCTAAAGGGGCTGCAGGAAACCTGGAGAGGGGCTTGGGACAAGGGATGTAGGGCCAGGTCAAGGGGAATGGCTTGAACCTGCCAGAACAGGGGAGACTGAGCTGAGCTCTTAGGCAGAAGCTC
>JBCJKH010036824.1:0-10795 GCA_039877255.1 Loriculus beryllinus | reverse complement strand
TGAACACTGCCAGGGATGGAGCATTCACAAATTCCTAAAGTAATCCATTCCAGTGCTTCACCACCCTCACAGTAAAGAACTTCTTCCTTGTATCTAACCTAAACTTCCCCTATTTAAGTTTTAACCCATTGACCCTTGTCTTATCGCTAGAGTCCCTTACGAAGAGTCCCTCCCCAACATCCTTAGAGGCCCCCTTCCGATACTGGAAGGCTGCTATGAAGTCTCTACGCAGCCTTCTCTTCTCCAGGCTGAACAGAACGAATTTTCTCAGCCTCTCTTCATATGGGAGATTCTCCAGCCCCCTGATCATCCTCGTGGCCCTCCTCTGGACTTGCTCCAACAGCTCCATGTCCTTCTTACACCACCAAAACTGTATACAGTGCTCCAAGTGAGGTCTCATTAGCACAGAGTAGAAATGGCTGCTGCACAACGAATAAGGAGCTAGGCTAGGCTTCTTCCAATTGTCAAAGACAAAAATACAGAAGTGCTTTTGACTTAAAATATTTTGACATTATACAATATGATAAAGAGAAAACCCCAAGAGGTTCAACTTCTCATCTTTCCCTAAAATAACCATTTTCTCTGAAATCTGTAGAGACTTCAATGCTTTGAAGTCTCTTGGCTTTTCTACACATGATTTTCTGCATCTGAGTGAAATTCGGATTGAAATTTGCTGGAAGTATAGTTGACACAACTCACAGCTGACAGTTGCATGGGACTGTTTAAACCAGAATTTCTTAACAAAGTGGGTCGTGTACTGTGGAAACCTGTTCCTTTTGCTAACTGTTCTAAATGTCCAAACTCATATCTTTACATGTCTAAGTTTCCTCATTTTTCTGTTGGCTCCTATTAGAAATTTTCACAAGATCACCAGGACAATAAAAGTGTTTAAAACTTAAGCTGTCATCTACTCTTGAATTTAAAAAAATGCTGAAAATGCAATGTTACTCTGTTTCTGTTTAGAAATTGACAAATTCCATGCCTGGAACAGTACTGTAGATTATCATGTTTCTAAAATAAGTAAATATTTTAAAATTCTCTGCATGCATTTCTTTCCTTACACTTTTTTTTAAAAGTCAGCAATTCTGTTTGTATAAAAAGGATGAGAGAATTAGGTTAACTCCAGAATTATTCCCTACTGCTTAGATTAATTTCATTTCAGACAGCATGCTTTAGATACTGACTTGTTTGCTTGGCTAAGGAAGAATGTGAGCTCAGTAACTTAAAGCTTTAATCTCACCTCAGCAACAGCTTGACTTCAGTACTTCCTCCTCAAGGCAATGCAATAAGGTCTCTTTGTTTTGAAAACAGTTACTCTCTGCAAAACTGAAATCTTCTGGTTTTCTTACCAAGATGTTTATATCCCTATTTCTTTCACCTTTTCCTGTTATCCAAAATCTTTTATATGCCTTGTATTTCAGCTATTTAAGCTTCTTAACTCACCATCTTGTCTTTAATCCTTCCTTTTTAACAGGTGGTGGTGAACCTACTACTCCATGTACATCTGTGAGGACTTCAGTGTATGGAAAAGTTTTGGTTTTTTCTCCTTTTGAATGAATTCTATTCTCTAAAGTTCTAATAAACCCTTCACGTGTGTGTGTCTCTCTCTCTCCCGCATTGCTTCCAAGTAAGAGCTATAACCACCTACTATGGTTAGGTGGCTCTTAACTTGTAAAAATATACTAGAAAAGAAGAAAAATGTAAAGTCTGCTCCTCAAGAACTCGAATATTTTAAAAATATCCTTAAGGGGAAAATATCTCATTGTTTTAAAAATATCCATATAGCACTTCTGATATCAATGCACACTATCAGTGAATAAATTGCCACTACAGGATTTTTTTCTACATTACTGTAACAAGTAAAATCTCAAAACTTTTTTAAAATCAAAGCTAAGGTGTAGAAAATAAATTAGGTGATGAAAGAAAAATCCACCAAAATCCAGTTGGGATATAACAAGTGAACTGGAGTTTAGTACTGTATAAGCTGTCACTGTAGAAAATGCACATTCAAATTCATAATACATATGTGATGGTTTTGATGGGATAGTTAACTTTCTTCAAGGTAGCTACTATGGGTCTATGTTTCGGATTTTTGCTAAAAACAGTGCTAATAGCAGAGATGTTTTGGTTATTGCTGAGTCACAGTACAGAGTCAAGGGTCTGCTTCTCATACAGCCCCACCTGCAAGTAGTTTGGGGGTGCACAAGGACTACAGTTGACCCAAGGGTTATTCTGTGCCATATGTCAGCATGCTCAGCAGATAAAGCTGTGAGAAGAGAGAAGGGGGAAATTTCTTGCATGATGGTGTTTGTCTTTCCAAGTCACTGTAATGAGTGATGGAGCCCAGCTCTCCTGGAGATGGCTGAATACCTGCCTGTTGATGGGAATTGGTGAATGAATTCCCTGTTTTGCTCTGCTTGTGTGCGTGGCTTTGCTTTACTTGTTAAACTGTCTTATCTCAACCCATGAGTTTTCTCACTTTTATTCTTAAAATTCTCTCCCCCATTGTATTGGGGTTGGGCAGTGAGCGTATGTGTCTGTGCATCCTACTGCAGAGTGCAGTAAGTTGCCAAAGATACTGCAAACTAATCCAAACTACAAAAATGTAAAATCAGGAAAACATATGCTGCACAAAAATATTAAACCATATTTTTCTGTTTGTTGCATGCACTTTTTCACTTGCAAGTCAGTATAGTTCATCATTTCTTAACTGTTTGCTGTTAAGATTTTTTTCCATTTCTTGCAGACAAAATTGATTTTCTTCCCAGTTTTCAGAACCAAATAAATACAATTTGCTCCACTGAAGACTTTTTTGTGAGAGAAATATAAACAATCTGCACCTCATTGTACACAGGAAATCAGTGAATCAACCAATAAGTCATTCAGCATGCTGAACATCACTCAGCTGAACATGTATTTTCCTTATTCTTTGAGTAAAAGATTCATCAACAAAGAAAGCAAATCATGGTACGTAAGAAAAATATTTGATAAATGAAGTTATTTTTAGGCCCCTAAGCAGACCATCAGACTTTGCAACCTTTACCCACCGGGGCTATGGCTGCCTCTGCTCAAGGCTGGCTTTGCTATGGTGCCACTGAGTCACAATGAATGAGAAGATGTGTGTGAGGAAGCTGACCTGGGGACCTTTGTCTTATGCTTTTGGGTCTGTTCAAGCGCTTTTCCCTGGTTTTGTGTTGTTGGGGGCAGTTTTCTTTCATGTCATTTTTGGAGTTCACTAAGAGCCTTTCTACAGTCTTTAGTGACACTTCTGATGTTTCCTGTACCAGTAAGATCCCTGCACCTGGGATCTTATTGTAACTATTGGAAACTAAGAAGTTATGGCATGACATATGAATAATGCAGCCTAAAAGTTCCTGCTGGTAGAGTTACTGTTGAATGGATGTGTTGGTAATTACCTTCTTTTAACCCTAGACTGAAAAGAAGATTGATGACACTAAGTCATGTTAAGGGTTCTGTGCACTTGAATAAAATAAATTGTACAGACATTTTCTTGTTTTGACTGAATTCCTTGAAATCCCTTGATACAAAAAATGAAGAGTATTGCATATATTGTTATGCATATGAAAATAAATTAAAGGGTGACTAAAATATGTAGCTAGTTACTTAGCCCCCCCCCCCCGAAAAAAGAAAACCTGAATTCAAGTATCTAGCAAACATTAAGGAAGAAAATAACAAAACAAAACAAAAAGCATCCAAATAATAAAATTGCTACTAGCAATTGTTTGGATAAAATTGCTTTTAACAATAATTTGAATAAGATTACAAGAATATGGTATATAAACTGTAATTCAGATCTTGATTAATTGACCCTGGTCGTATCTATGCAGAAGAAAAATTCAGCTTTTGCTGTAATGAAATCTCACCAAAGTTATTTCTCAGTTTCTCTGCCATATTGAAGTTTTGTCTGAAATAGAACATTAATTCCCAGCAGTTTATGTGATAATAGCAACTATATGAACTCACACAACTGGTATGTGCTTTTTATACATTTCTTATTAACTGGTTTGCTGCAGGACATAAGGAAATCTGTGCCAAAGCTACGTGTTTACATCAAGACAGGGAATTATGGTTTATGCATGCTTTTCTCCCTCCACCAAAGGCAAAAACTCATTTCATTGCTATTCCCATACTACAGCCACTACCACAGCCACCCTTAGCTCACCTGTTCATCTGCCAGAAGCTTAGCCTTCTCCCACACACCTCCTTTTTGCATCTTTATGCTCAACCTAATATTTCTCTTCTCTTTGCTAAAAAATATGCCAATCATGAAAAGGAATGGAGTAGAGGTTAATTTTTATGCTTGAAAATGTCAAAGGTTGTTATCAGTTCTTTGCTGTAAAATATGTGCGTAGAAATGGTTAAAATTCTGTGGCTGGCTAACCATATGCTTGATGTTTTGCTTATTCCACATAATAATTTGCAAATCATGCACTGAAATTTAGAAACTAATCAGAAGCTCATGATAAAATATATTGCAAGCCACACTCACATTTTAGCCCCAAACCTTGTTTTATTCAATCATATGCAAGCATGCATGTGGACTTACCTTGAAAATGCACTTTCTCGTTTCTCAAAATTTTTATGCCAAATACTTATGAAAAGTTTATAAGCCAGCAAAACTACTAATTTTTTTATTCTCATTACATGAATGTAGAAGTCTTATTGTGCAAGTAAAATAAAATATTAAAATAATATTAAAATATTTTTCAATTTTTAAAAATATTTTTGAAATCCATGTATGTTATTTTTCATGAAGGGAATTTGATAAAAACAGGGAAAATCTCATGAGCATAATAAAAATATGTTCCTCTTGAAAGTGCTAAAATACTGACTTTAATGCCAGTAAACTTGCTAAATATCAGACATTTTCTGGACTGATATATTACATGAGACTTGGACTGATATATATTACATGAAACTCAATTCCCAATTTTCTGAGGTAATAATTGAGCAAATAGGTATTATACCCATTTAAATGAGATATTTGACAGTACAAGCAGGCATGCCACTCTATGCTCATAAAAAATGGAGTCTTTGTGTACAATCATCAAACCAGTTAATATTTTGTCAGTGATCAACCAAGTCAAAGAAAATTTCTGTCTCCAGTCCTACTATTTTTAATTATGATATGGCTCCAATGATACTCAAACTGATATCTGTAGACACAAAGAATGTATACCGCAACACTATGCAAGTAGACGTATGCTAAGGAAAAATGCAATTTGTCTAATACCATATTTAGAAACAACTTTCTAAGTCTTAATATATAAGAGAGCTTGCAAAATTAATAAAAATATTTTATTCTGGTGAACACCTCCCCCCCCTTTTTCATCTAACAAACCTCAATATCATACATTATCAAGCATGACATAACTGAGTTCGTTAATCTGTTTTTACTGTCATTTTACGAAGCAAAGAGTACTTTCCTTCTGTCTTCTTAAAAAAAAAAAAAATTGTACTCAAATTTTACATTCTAACTGCTTTATTTGGAAAGTTTTTGATCCCTTAAAGTACTTCTAAGTATGTTCTAGCTGTAAGTAATTAGTGCAACTCCCTCTTTCTGACTGACCACGATCAGAGCAAACTTTTGAAGATGCACAGTGGAATTCACTAATGAATGTCTGATGGGCATTAGTAGTTTTGCAAAATGGTTTGAAATCTCAGTTTTCAATTTTATTTAGCCAGAAGTTTCAGGGGTCCTTTCTAAGCTGAATAGATTTGTATTTCAGCCTGTGCTAAGCCGTCTAGAGCAATGCATCCTACCTAAATGAAAGTAATTTGTGCTTCTTGTACTTCAAGTAGGCAAATAATGCTCATCTCAAACACTTGTTTAAGTAGCTTACAAAACAACTGAGCACATGTGTAAAGCCAAGCATGAGAATGTTTTCTTTGACTGCAGATTTATATAATAAGTGCCTGCTTAAGCATTTTGGTGCATCAGAACTGAATATTTGTTGAAACTTTGTCACAAGCATGAACCTTTGCAGAAAATATCACATCATAATCCACATATATGAAAATTTATTAGCAGTCACATCAAGTTAAACTGAAGCAGCAGCACAAAAGGTAGTCAGCAACTGAGCGGTTGCAGTGCTGGGCCTGAGCTGCATTTTAGAAAGATTTTTCAGCAACTCCTTGCTTACCTGAAGTTATAAGTTTCCATGCTTCTTAAAAAAATCAGTTCATACTAGGGGTTGGAATTATTTCTACTGGATAATACTACCACAAAGACTTAGTAGAAACAAGATTTCTACACAAAGATGAGAGAATTTTAAAATATTGTGAAGAGCTTCTTACAGTAATTTGAAAAAAAAACTTCTGTTTCGAAAATGATTTTAAAGTTATACTTAAGAGAAGGATGAAAGGTAAACTCCCTCTCTCAGGGAGGTACGCACAATCATGTCATTAATCAAGTATGCAAGCACTAGCAGTTATCAGGAAAAGTTGTCAAACGACCCCTAGTGTAGTTTCTTGCTTGAACAGTTTGGCAGAGTGAAAAAGCAAGTTCTGTGACCTTCCTGCAGCTTCTGCACTGAGGATAATTCCTGCTGAATAGTGCTGAAAATAATCAGGATACAAAAATGTGGAGCATAGGTATCTGATCTCATTTCATCATTACGGTACAAGTAGTGAATCGTATGAAGATTGCACCTTGATTTCAATTTAAATGGATTTTACCGGCAAATTGGATTTTGTCATGCTTCATAAGAATATATTTCATGAAGCAGCTGAATTGCTTACCTTTACAAATTGATATGGATCAGAAGAGAAATTTCATTTCATGCAACCTTTGAAATACCCATACAGAAATGTAAAATTTACTCCTGCAAGTCATCTGTGGCTTTAGTGCATTAAGAATTATCTTCATCAAACCAGATGCAAATGTTTGCTTTTTATTTATATTTTCAGTTGCTTTATTTTCATATCTAATATCAAGCAGTATTTATAATCCTTTTGCATTTCTAAAAATACTTTTATTATTTTTTTATTCTACATATACCTTAATTTCCTGTTTTATTTCTATGCCTCATTCAAGCTAATATTTTGCAAAGTAATTTGAAAAAGCTCTTCAGTCATGAGATACTAAGTATGAATTTTCTACAAAACGCAGTTCTGTTTTTTCTGGAAGTTTCAATAAAGTGGAATATGCTTGGTTCGTTTTCTACCTCTCACAGGATTCTGCATATGATCATCTGCATGCTTCACTTAGGCCATAAAATTTAGAGGGCAAGTAAACATATTCTTAAGCTATGTAATCACCTAATTCTATTAGTTATAATAAGAAGTAAACATAAACTTAAATGCTTTATTAAAGAAGGAAGTATTAAACTTCGTATACACCAATATTCAATAGTCATCATATCTATAATATAATTATATGAAAAACATTTTATTTATTTATTTATTTAACATCTTCATGCTGTTTTTATATAATAATGCATCAAGAATTCACTGTATTTTGCTAAATTAAAATTTTCTTATAATCTAGGTAATGTTCTTAATATTTAGGTTCTCTATATTATAACTACATTCTGGTATATTTTACTTTTTTATACTATATTGAGTCACTCAGTATATTAATATCTCATAGTATTAACAGTACATTAGCATATCTATTGTAAATCATGTACTGACAAAAATATCATAATACTCCTGCATGTGTTAGTCTAAAACTACCAGAAAATATCCCAGATTGCTACCCAGAAATTATCAAAGTAATCAAAACCCCTGCAGTTTTCAAGCCATACGTAAAAAAATACTAGAAAACCACAAACAAAACAGCTACTATAGGTACTTATTCCTATTGGTAATAAGAAAATGACTCAAAATAATTTTACATATTAAAATTATCTTTTATACAGTAAATGATGTCTCTATAAGTTAGTTATAGTGTCAGCTTATCTCTATCATGTCCTGTAATACATTGTAACAAGACATCTACAAGGGGCAGCCAGAGGCTGATCAAGATAAAGGATAATTTCAAGCTGAGGCCAGATGTCACTCTTGTTTGGACTCTTTTCTGGGTTTGGTGATCTACCAAGCATTCCAGTTCAGGGAGACTGGGTGAAGGTCTATGTAAAAGATATGTGAGTATGTGTGGGTTTACCTACACCTTTTTCCAACAATTTTTTCTGCAATGCATGACCAGTTTTTAGCTGTATTCACATACTGTAAACCAAAAATGCTTTTTCTCTTCCCCACACCAGATAACCAAAGCATTTTAAAAAGGCCAAATTGTACAAAGCCACCAAGCTGATAATAAATTTTCTGCTCCTAGATTTAAGGTGTGTTCTCCTGATTCCAAGCCCCTCCTGCGTTAATAAGTGTCTTGTACCATTGTTATGGAGTAAAGGCAGTATAACTGAAGTGAAGGAATTTTAATAAAAAAAGTCAGTCAGTTTTGTCTTACTATTATATCTGTTTCCAAGGAAATTGAAGTTCCTATTTGCCTTCTCTTTAACATAAAAATGAAAATATATTCTTCTTTGGGAGACCACACAGAGATATATTTGTGGTCAATGAAAATATGGTGAGTACTGTTGCCTAGCAACCTTCATGTGAGGAAAATGATATTCCTGAGCACAGTTTACACTGTAATGTATGATTCTAGGATACATATAAAATGCTGAAAGCTACAGTGTTGCTTCTATAAAATGAATTCAGATTCCTATAAAACACAGACTGCCAATTTAGATTCATACAAAGGGTTTTAACTGTTTACTGAAAAAAAAGCCAAGATAAGAAATTACTAAATAATATGAAGGGGGAAAAAAAAGGTTTTAATGCAAAGAATCACATCATTAGACACTAGAGAAAACACACTCAATACCATCACCGAGTTCTTATTCATTCTGAAAATAATAGTGTGGTGTTTGGGATTTTTATTAATGACAAATACTGCTACCTTAAAGATCTTATTTTATTAAAGTCTAAGAAGGACATCTGTGTGTGAAAAAACATATATATATATATATGCATATATATATATATATATATTTATGGATTAACACCCAATAAATAGTATCCTAGCCAACCTCATAGATTCACAAGATGCTATTTAAATTTAAATTTAAAAGGTAAATTATGCTCATTCTCTATGAAAGCTTGTTTTCTTTATCTTCTATTTCATTTCAGATAAAAATATTTGGGATTGAAAGTTTCTGTATTCTGTAGAATCAGATTTTAAAAGCTTAATGAGATATTTTGGTATAGAAAGAAAAATTAACTTCCTTCTCAAATATAATCAACATAGAGAAACTACTTCAGTAAATTCAACACTGCAGTGAACATCCTATTCAATACAAAGCAACAATTTTTAAGCAGTGTCTTCTATTTATCATGCTATTCCATTATGATTAAGAAAAAGCATCACTGACTAAACCTTTTCTGTTAAAGGTCATGTTAATTGAGGGATAAGATAATTATAAAATACTGTAGTTGTTGCTGTGGGAGAATTTTTGAATGGAGTATACAACAGCCATGTGCATGAGAAAACATTAAGTAATAATAATAATTCTGAAAACTATTATGAATTACATATTTGTGTGTGTGCAACAGGCTTGTGCAACATACTTTCTGGTTCCATTACAATGAAATTATTTGGATTCCATTTGATAAATATTTGAAGTCTATGTAATTGAACTTTGATAAGATATATGTAACACTTGATGAAATCTGACATTTCCTCTGAATCACTTTCTCTCCCCTTTGTATACTTCGAGTAAGACAAGTGTGTGACCTTAGACTTTTTAGCTGGAGTGGTCTAGTAAGAGCAAGATATCATTCAGATATGCTGCTTACCACCAAGAGTTATTTTCTGATTTGAGAGAAAGGAGTCAGTGTTTATTTTACTTCTATTGATGTCCAGTTTTAACAAAAAAACCCCAACAAAACAACAAAACAAACAAAAAAAAAAAAACCAAACACATTGAGAGAGGTTTTTAATTTTTTTTCTACTTGCTTGCTAGAAATAGCCACATGCACATCAGTATTTAATGGCATATCTTGTAT
Organism: Loriculus beryllinus; assembly: GCA_039877255.1. Classification (NCBI taxonomy): domain Eukaryota; kingdom Metazoa; phylum Chordata; class Aves; order Psittaciformes; family Psittacidae; genus Loriculus; species Loriculus beryllinus. Next base: position 763 of record JBCJKH010036824.1, on the reverse strand, counting down.
ATTTATAAAATGATATAATAGCCTTAAAAACTGAAAATAATCTCTATTTAAATTTTCTTTTTTGATTACATCAACCATTTCCTGCTAATCCAGATTGAGAGCCCTTTTAGCTCCAGATTTTTAAAATTTAGGGTCTGCTATAATCTAATTTATTTAGATTCCTCCATAATCTGTGCATAAACTTTTAAAAAAGATATGCTTAAAGTAGTTTTTCATGTTTTATAGAGTTGCTTTAGGCTGGAATAAGTCATTGCATGCCTGTGTATCTCCCATGAATAAAAAAAGAACAATGAAGACTAGCTCAAACTAAGCCAAACAAAACTTACTTTATCTCCAGTAAGAATTATGATAATTCTACAATTCTGTTACATATGCAAACAAGGATTATAAGCACAACATATTTTAATTAGTATGTACAGTTGAAAATAGAATTACTTCATTAATTAGTGAGAAGCAATTGGAATTTGTTAACTTGCCTATCATATTCAAATTTCTTTCAGATTCTCATTTTCCCTATCTAACCCATCCTTCCAGATAATTTTTAATTGGAGAAAATATATATTTTTTTACTCAGAGCCTCTCATTTTCATGCTAACTCTAATTGGTGCTCCTTAGTATAAGAAATATCAAGTATTCTGGCTTCTCTATAGCCGATACTGAAATAACAAATGCAGAGAGGCCCTCCATCTTGAAAATCTAAAATCGAATGAGAAGTGGGAAAAAAATGCCAGAAAACAATTTTCAGAGCATTACAACTTTAAGG
>JBCJKH010036821.1:6367-21352 GCA_039877255.1 Loriculus beryllinus | reverse complement strand
ACTACACTTCAGAGTGTAAAACTATTCACAGGATTTAGGTGAATAGATCCCAGTATCTAATTAAGAGCTTTTAGATGTTGGTCTGCCAATTAGCGTACTTGTCCAGGAAGTAGAAATTGTGGCTTTCAGCCAAAAAATGCACCAATCACCCATTTTGCATAACAAGCAGTCCTCACTGGGGGATGCTGGGTTATGGTACGGACAGGAATATACGGGGAAGACAGACTGGCTTTGTAACTTAGTGGTTGGAGAACTCTGCTTTTGGAAAAACTTGGCTTCTGGGACATGTGCCCAGAACTGTTCATGCATTTTACTTCAGGTCTTCACTGGATGAAACCCAGAAACACTGAAGAGGACAATGCCTTGAACCACACCTCTCTGCCTTTCCAGCAAAGTCCCTGAGTCACTACAGCATAAAGTCAAACACCCATTGCCACTGTTGTTTTGACTGTCCATGGTTCCAGTATCAACAAAAGGTACAAAAAGTGAGTGTTTTCCCAGAAAAATCTATTGGTTAGTATTTCAGGCAAAATAGATCACATATGCAGAAAATAAGTCTTAAAAGAAGCTTGGGTCTCCATGCCACCTGAAATGTGGAAACATATCATGGGTTTTTCAACTGATCCTAGAGAAATATGCTATGAACACACCTTATATATGAGGATACACAAGAGATACCTTTGCAGTAATGGCTTTCTGGTTTGCAGCTTCACATTGGAGAGGGTGTTTAAACCAATGCAAATGAGTATAAAATATGGTAACATGGTAGGGCTAGAAACTGTCGGTGAGCAGGATATCTGAAGTACATAGGTGTGCTAGATGGACATAAAGATCACTAACAGATAACACAAAAGATGGACTTTCAGTTCACCAATACTTAGAAATTAGGCGCTGTGACTATTCTTGGAGCACTAAAATGTTCTCTAGACCTTCTTCCAGCTTCCCTGAATAGACAGCCTTTCCTAGATCTCTTTGTTTCAAATAACCCTAAATGAGGCTCAGTGTCTTTGCCACTTGACATGTAGTTGCCATGAATGCTTGTTTTAGGCTTCAATGGATGGACAGCTTCTCTTTTCATTTCAGCTTAACTGAAGACAGAACTCATGTTGGTCTATTCTCTTGTGGAAAGACTTGATAAAATGAAAACTTTTTAATTTTTTTCACCCTTCTTTTATTTTTTTTATTGGCTCAAGATGAGTCTTTTAACTCATGTGTGAAGTTGATAGTGAGCTACATGTTTTCTAATATTTTAAAGAAATTTAAGTTGATGGTTGTTTCTATTTTTGCAGCTTTTTGGTTTTGTAGAAGCACCATGTTAGGAAAAAAAGTATCAAAACCATGGCAGAAGTAAGCATATGAAAAATGCTAAAAGCATCTTCTTATTTAATATCATTTTACTTAGGAAGACCAAACTTCTGGGAGAGCTAAATAAAGGAATGTTCCCAATTTTTGACATTACACAGTGCTACAATAGCTTGTCTTTGGATTATTGTCTGTTGTTAAAAATGCATGGTGTCCAGACCCCATTGAAGATATTCTCAGTAGTAAGCTTCAGAAAATGGTTCCAGAGGCTTCAGCAATGTGTTCCTGATTTCCTCTTCTTCTATTCTGTTTTAGCTCTATATTATACCTTTATCTTCTTTTTCTTAAAAAGCTCTGGACTTTTAACCACTGATTGCTCTGAGTTGCATTTAAAAGTGCTGTAACTCTAAGTGATTAAAGCAGAATATCTCTTTCCTTATTTTTAGGGAAATGTCCACTGGTGATAGGGCTCTTTATATTCAGCTTCACTCTTTACGCTTTAGAAGAGCTATTCCCTTTTATCATCGATAAAGTGAATATTTCATATAGACAAAAGAAAGTGAAAAATATTTCAGAACAGGAAAATATAATTAGAAAAAAAAACCAGAGGGGAAAAAGCTTTAAGGTTTAAAGAAAAAAGCTTTTGAGTTTCAAAAATAAATTAATTTTCAAGGGGTCTGTGTCTAATTCTGCTTCTGAGAATGATTTCTTGGGAAATAAACTCCGTAATCAATTTAATTACACTATCTACATCTGTTCATATTTATCCAGCGTTTATGAGATGGATCAAGATTGCTGCCAACTCTTGTGATTTTATTACATGTCTTATGAGATTTGGTTGAGGCTCTTTTCTAAATCTCACATGATCTCAGGTTTATTGGTTCAAACCTAATGAAATCTTCCTCATGTATAATGGTTCCTGTTACTTTCTGCAGAACTTAAATGAAACTACCTTTAGCCATGGTACAATAATTACCTACAGTCTTTATCTTTACAGTAAGATTTTGCCCATGAGAAGTATGATTGCTATCACCAGATTCACCATATCTTGCCAAATATAAGAAATATCTGTATCTGTGCCTAATAGAGTCTTCTGTAAATTGTTAGGAAAGAAATTAGTAGAAACACCTATGTTTAAGAAGGAGAAACTGTATTTGGGGTTATAGAGCATATTTTGGGAGAAAGGATGAAGACCACAGGAAAATGGGTTTTAAAGCCACATGGATTTATGTGAAACTAATTTAGAAGCTTCTCTGACAATATAAGAAACACCCAAGACAGCCTCCCTCCCCTCCCCCCAGCTGTTAATCTAATCTATCTGGACTTCAATAACACGTAGTACAGTTTCACAAAGAAGAATATTGGCAATGAGCCAGAATTAGACAAGCAGTGTCTTCAGAACTCTCTATGAGATTGTGAGTGTTGCCCCTCTCGTTTCCTGTGGAAAACCAGAACAGAAATAACAGTAGAGTTCCTCAGCAGTTTGTTCAGGGATTTTTATTAATTTTTTTGCTTTCTCATTAGCAATGTGGAAAAACCAAAGCTCTGTTGTTTATGGGTTCCACTACAACATGAAATAAAATAGAACTTTGATAGTGAAATTTCATAATAAACTTGGGTAACTTTGAGCTCAAGTAGAAGTAGAGAAGGGAATACATTAGTATAATACCTAAAGCTGAATTTCTGCTGTTTTGTTTTTTAAATATGGTTTATTCTGCTGTTGGCTTTGGATTTTGTTTACTTATTTTTTTAGCTAGCACCTATATGGTGAATTTGATCTGGCATTGGTGAAATATTGTTGGAATGCTAAATCCAACTTGAGAGCTATAAAAATTCAACTTTTCTGAATTCTGCGCTTATCAATCTCTTACTGAAATTAACATGACTTAGATATAGGAACATAGTTGGTCATAGTGTGCTACAGCCCAGAAAAGATACTAACAGAAGTCAAACATACACCAGTGTACAGGAATTTGTGAAGAAAAATATTTTGTTTAAAGGTTTCAGTATTAGTGTTTGGGTTGAAAATAGTCTTAGACAAATGAGGACTTTTTTTTTTTTTTGCTTTTGTATCTCTCTAAAATGCAACCTTTAAGGAATGTATTTCAAGGTAAATAAAAAAAATAGAAAATAAAACAATAAAGATAACTTGGCAGGCAACTTGAAACTCCACATAAGCCTGAATAGATTGTCTTCATGTTGCCAGCATTAATTGAAATCAGCTATAGTATTATAAACAAAGAACAAAAATACAACATGCATTTCTTGTAAACATCTATAGGTAGGCTGTATTTTATATATCAAGAACACTTCCATAGAATAGCCTAATTGTCTTTCTGTTGACTTTTTACCGTTTCAAAACACTGCCCTATTTGGCATAGATATTTTCATCTACAAGCTAAATGCAATTTGTCTTGAGGAAGAAAATCTGTTCGCTTCAGCAACATTTTAAAAAGGAGACAACACCAGTAAGTAAAGAAACCACTGAGCGTTTGCCTTTGAAGCTTCTGGCTATTGACAAGTCACAGGATGTAAGAGGAGAGGCTATGCCAATGTGTGTGTTGAATAACACTTCTGCTGTATATTAAGGCATGGGAGTGTGTCCCCCATGGCAGGGGGGTTAGAACTAGATGACCTTAAAGTCCTTTCCAACCCTAACTATTCTACGATTCTATGATTACGTTCCTTGAACACTAAGTGACTTTGCAAAGTGATACTGTTCTGGTCTGCGTCCTTCATGACTTTTGTTTACTGACTCTTTAATATGAAGTTCATGCCATAAAAACTCAGGAGTTTCCAGAGAGTATTCTCATCACTGACAACTCTTCTGTTTCCATTTTGTATCTCTACTTCTTGCATATACTCTGTATTTATTTGTGCAGAGTGACACAGTTTCTGCAATGCAGATGGAGAGTCTCCCCTAGCTCCAATTTCTTCACAGGCTACGCTATATTTTGATGAACTGGGCATTTTACTAGAAATGAGCACAGTATAAGGCTTTTAAATGTGCTTTCCTGCAGGAGCTTTAAACTGAGAACTCTTGGTTTCTGTATTTCAGCCACTGTAGACAATTTTGGTCTGAAATTTAGGGGCTGGCAGCTAATACTCTTCTAAGTCAGATGCCAAGTGTGCACTCCACTTCACTGTAGGTGTGGGAGCTAGGCTGAGTAGAGCTCAGAGATCCCCAAATGGTTTACATTAAGCAGTCCCTTTTTTCAGGTATTCAGCATGTATGTCTGTAATGGATGTCTTGGACTTTGTGGTAGGAACCAGTGAATTTGCTTGAAATATCACTGAGGTATCGTTTCAGAAGATATTTTCTCTGTAATTTTGAAGCATGCTATTTGAATTTCAAAATTCTCCATCTAAGTTTACGAAGTTGAATCAAGAAAAGAATTTTCTTTTCGAATGCTAGCTAACACCTGTGGGATTATCCCACCTGTATGAACCCCCTCCAGCAATTCTACTTTTGCTCCCTCTTGCGGAAATGTGTTGGCAGCCATCTCACTTTTAGCCTTTCTTCTGAAACAATTCTTACATGTCTGACATTTCCTTTCTACTGCTCATGCTGCTTGAGGCCAATAAAATAAATCTGTTGCCAGCTCCAGGTTTAGCACTCCTGTGTGGTTCATCTCAGTATGGACTTTTTGTCATGTCAAGTTGTGAAGAGTGGAAAGAGTCATTAATTGTTTTAAGACTTCCTTTCTTTTCTGAGTCTTTCAGCACCAAACCCAAAAAATCTCTGGTTATGCTTTTATGTCCTGCTCAGTATCACATGTCTCTTTCATCTTCTTATCATGATTTGGTCTACAGCCAGGTTCTAAACAGCAAGTAAACTATCCTATTTGCTTATCAGATCATGATGAAACTCTCCTTTCAGTAGGATGAAAATCTTGGATGTTTCATCTTCTGAGCCATATACTTGCAGTTGAAAATCTTAACATCCTGTTTCATCATGAAGCAGGCTTTTACTGTAGCCTGAGCTGCTGATCATGCTTTGGGATTATCCTCTAGTGGTTTGATATGTATTTTATGCAGCTGCATAAATCCTCCCATGAATGCCAGCATCTCACAATAGTGCAATTGTCTCTGCTACGATAAGCCAAACTGGTTGGGATTAGCAAAGGAGAAATAATAAATTTATAGTAGTATCGTGAGAAAAGGTTCCTGTTATTTAGTTGAAATTCTAACTTATTTACAGGCTGGAAGAAGTGGTGAGGAACGAGAATGGTGGGGAAAATTTGATGTTGTGCAGTACATATGTGAAAAATAATGTTATGAAATTTCAACTAATTCAAGGAATGAAAACATATATTGAAACCAGAGAGAAACACACAAGACCCACAGTGTCAATAAATGTGATGAGCATTATTCAAACAAAAGACAGAATTCTTCTGTATTTATATATACACATATATTTACTTCAAAACACTAAGAAAATACAAAGAATGGCAATCTTTGCAGTAGACAAAGGAGAACTTATATTTGGTGCGATGGTCAGTGACAAATATTTTTACCTGAGTTTTCTGAGAGCTGTTCTTAGAAAATTAGAATTCACTCTTTCTTAAAGATCCTACTAGAAATCCCTTTGGCCCTGGATTCTTTAATTAGAAAATACAATATAGATGGTTGTAATGTCTGAATAGTTGACATTTTGATCTATAGAAGAAGAGCCGACCAAATGCAAAGCAGCTTAATCTGCTTTGATTGATTTTGAAAAGCAATTTAATCTATTGAGCAATAATTTGAAGAAACCATGAACTTGTAGAGCAGAAGTGGCATAACTGGAGAAAAGCAAATACATAAACGTGTACAATTGTCTACATGAAGATTTAGGCACGTCAAGGCATGTCTCAGCAGAAAAGAAGGCAGTGAAAATGTTTCCTTGAAGTATAGGCATACAAATTTGAGTATCTAGTCTAGATATCCAAGCCAGCCACATAGCCTTTCAGATCTCAAGAGTGGAAAGGATGTCCAGCTGGTGTGGTATGCAAATCTTGGGTCTAAAAAAGCTAAAAAATTTTAGTTCACAGGCCTCAGTGCTGAGATATAATGCAAGCACTATGCAAGTACAAAATAAAATTCTGCCTAGGACAGTTTGCATGGTTTCCTGCTAATGGCATGATCAGTACAGGCAATACTTAAACTATTCATCCCAGTGATTTATCCTAGACAGAAGATAAAAGAAGGTAACTGTCAATCTACCTAGATAAAGAAGGAGGTTTTCTTCTGTGTCCAGGACTATACAGTATTTCTGGCACTAGTCAACATTTTCATTAATGACATGACTGATGCAAGAAACAAGATCTTTATTAATTTTCAGACAATACCAAGCTGGAACAATGTAGTAGAGGAAAAGGTTAGAATTTAGCCAGGACCTTGACAAATAGGAGAGGAAATATGAGAAAAATAGGATGCTATTCAGCAAGGATAAGCAAAGACCTCTATATTTAGTCAGGAATTGTCAGCTACATAAATGTAGAACATGAAACAACTGGCTGCCCAGTAGTTCTGCAGAGAAGGATCCTGAGGTTATAGTGGATCATAGCTATATATGAATCAATAGTATTACAGCACATAGTAAGAAATGCTGGATACTGGACTATATAAAGAGTTATGTTTTTTGTAAGACATATGAAGAAATTCAGCTTAGCTTAGCATTAGCACCACCTTAGCTGGAGCAATTTCTCCAGTTAGGGGACTATACTTTAACACAGATGTAGATCAGTTTGAAAGAGAATGGATGAGAAAGATAAAATATTGTAGTTGTTTGGTCTAGAGAAGAGAAAAATAATTGTGCGACAAGATAACAGACTTCAAATACGTAAAAAGCTACTGGACAATGGAAAGGGATGCATCAGTATCGGATAGTGTAGGAAATAATTGGTTTAAACTGCAGCAAAAGAGACTTAGGCTGGACATTAGGAAAAACTCCTAGGAAGAGTGAAATATCAAGATAAATTGCCTAAAAAGGTTGTGTAACACTTGTCTACACTGTTAGAGGCTTTTAAAGATTGGTTAAAAGGGAATCTGCCAGGAATATTTTAACTAAGTACTTAAAAGTGAAGTGTACATGTAGATGAATATATTCATAATGAAATAAAGTTACACTGGTGGTACTGATATTACCTTTGTTCCAAGTACTCATCCAGTATAAACTATTATGGTGTAAGAACTTTCATGGTGATTAACAGAGATTTGGAGTATGACTGATTATCATTGTGATTCAAGCCACCATACGTGCTGTGTGTCAGACAGTCTATATCCTGCCTATTGCCCTGCTATAGTTAGTGAACTCTTTTATGACCTGGGGAATACTGTTGAGGACAGCCAGATGTTTTGGACCCATTCCTGGTCATGTCATTTCTACAGGATGATGTAATCCTGCCTGGAATACTTCTCTTTCTGACACAAAATTACAACTAATACCGAGGTAGGAAGGTGAAATGTTCATACTTGGACAACCCACCTTTTCACAGCATATTGATCAACATTGGCTTGATTGCGTGGTTCCATTGGATATAAGTGACCTGAGTGGTGACAGAAGATCTGAGCCTTAGCCTTTTCATGCCCATCACATAAGCCACACGCAGAAAGTCTGTTCAGACCATGTAGAACAGGAGCTCTGGGTTGCTGCTGAATTTGTTTGAATATGAATTGTAGCGTATGGTCACCTGACTTGAAGCAAAGTCCATTACAGAGGGGAAAAAGCATTTGGAATAGTTATCAAGTGGCTTCAGGATCCTCTGGGCAGGTTGAATAGATGTCGTCAGTCTTCCGCCAATGTTCCTTTGTTTCACTGATGTAAATGTCAGCTAATGCACTCCAACCAGTGTTGGGACTCCACATCCCAGAGTACAGGCAAACTTAGGTTCCCTCTTCTGTACATTGGAGAGAAAAGATCTAAAAAGCTGTCAAAAGCACGAAACATTTTTCTGGGTCTGCTTATAGATTAGAGAACAGCATATAGGAAAAAAACCTCAGTTCTTAGAACTGGGAAAAGCATTGAAACCCCAATTTTTTTCCATTTTATCCTACCCAATACCCCAAAACAAGGAATGTAAAAATGTTACTTTGGGTGAGAAGCCATCCTTCTAAAAAGAGACAAGGGGAATATGAAGAATAAGTACCTGAAAAATGAGAAGAGGAGGTATAAACATTGAAGAATATTAGAGGTGAATTTATAAGGCAAATAATAAGGAACATAATGACATACTGATGATTGAGCAAAAGGTAGTAAAAGTGTCTCTTAAACATGAATTTAGAATAAGTTAAAGCCTCAGTGATTTAGAGATAAATGTAGGTGAACAGGAAGAAATAAGCGTTCAGTTGCTTATCTATGCTTTTAGGATTTAAAAGGTGCAATTCAACAACGATACTTCTGACATTAAATATTTCAGCAATGGCTTTGGAGCTGTATTGGCTAAGACCAAATGTTCTCAAATCAGGATAAGAATCTCCCCTAGATTAAGCATATAATAACATTGGTAGTGTTAAATAATACAGAATTGCTGCTCATATTTTTTTTTCTCTAAAGGAAAATTTTAAAACAACATTTTAAGGTATGAAATATCTAAACTCAGATAAAATTGTGAGACTAAAATTCAGAATTTTATACAAATTCACCTAGCATTGCTTATTGACTGATAAAACCTGAATTCTTCCTTCTGCTTTCTTCTTTTGTTCTTTTCTACAATTACAAATATTTTGTTTGTCCTGATGTTTAGTTAGCACATCTTGGGTTTTGTTGCCTGCTATTCACAGCAATTTCCCTCCATGTCACAAATCACAGTAATCATATGGCTCACAAGATCTGTGGTTTCTTCTTGGCTTTTCCCTGTTCAACCTTTGTTACTCACATACAGAATAATACTACGGAGTTAATAATCAATATTACCATTTATGTGCAATGATTTTTGGGATTGATCCAAAATCTCTAATTAATGGGTTGTTGGTAATGTCTCAAATGAGGACATGTTCTTGCAGAATTAATAAAAAAACACACACTATCATAGTGTAAACAATATTTTACTGCTATTTTTTCTAGCAAAGCTTTGTTTACAAAGTAGTGCTTCATTCTGACCATCTGTGCTCATTTAAGTGAAACCAAGCAGGATTTTTTTTTCTGATTTATACTCCAGGCTTCTCAAACTTTTTATTTTGTGACATCAGAATTGTTCTCTATTTTTTTATGAAGCTTTTTGTTCTGGGTTTAGCAGTAGCAGTCATTTTTTCTTCTTCATAGTAACTGGTGCAGCACTATGTTTTTGACTTTCGGCCTGGGAACAGAATTGATAACAGGAATGTTTTTAGTTATTGCTCAAATGTTTAGTCTGAGCAAGGACTTTGTGAGCCTCATGCTCTGCCAGTGAGGAGGGGAGGCCAGAAGAAAGCAAGGACAGGGCACCTGACCCAAACTGACCAAAGAGGTATTCCATACCACAGCACGTCATGCCCAGGAGGTAACTGAGAAGGGCTCTGGGGAGTTGGAGGAGGTTTCAGTTGGTGATTGGCAGGGTGGGGTGTGGTGAGTTATCGGTCGATGGGTGGTGAGGTGCTGTACTCTCTTCCCTTGTTATTTCCTTTATAATTATTACTATTGGTGGTAGCAGTAGTGATTTGTGTTATACCTTAGTTACTAAACTGTTCTTATCTCAACCTGTGGGAGTTGCATTCTTTTGATTCTCCTTCCCATCCCTTCGTGAGCAGGGGAGGGCAAGAAAGGTGGGTTGAGTGAGTGAACGAGCTGCGTGGCTGGGTTAAAACCACATATTTATTGTGCTTTTAAGACTTATTAATATTTTCATAGAATTTTTCACAAAAAATAATATCAAAAGGAACTCCAAAGTTTGCTAAATTTAATCTCACTGTTACAGACCAAGTAATTTCACCCAAATGCACCATCCTCTCTGGCAAAGCTTTGGTAGACATTAACAAAACTCAGGAGAGATCGATAATATATTGGCAGTGTCAAAATAGTTGAGATGAATATAAATGTTGTCAGTGAGTCAGATATGAGATTTCAGATGATCACTGAATGTCAGATTAGTCTACAGAAGGAGGGAGAAGCTTGCTAAGGAAAAAAAATACACTCCTTCCAATAAAAGTATAAATTTTAAAGCATACCTCACTCAGGCACCTGGGAAGCTTCTGCATGCACAGCTGAACACTGATCCATCTTTCTCAAGATGCTGCATTTTTCAGCTTTAGGGTTAGCATTCTGCAATTGATATCTGATTCTGTAGAGAAAGACAAAAATATTTCATTAAAATTCTTTTCATTTAGAAGGCATCTCATGAAACTACTACTAACCCCACGAACCTAAGTGTTTATTAATAAATATTATTGGACTATAAAGACGCAAATGGTACATTGTAGTGCTAGAAAGTGTTTTCCTAGCCAGCCATCTGAACTCTGCCTTCGCCCGATGCAGGCAGAAAGCAAACTATGTTTTTCCAAATATTACACTCATTTTTCCTCAAAAATTTCAACCAAATGTCCATCCACTACAACCCTTGGACAACTCTGTCAGTGTTTAACCCCACATTTGCTGCTGAGCTGTTTCAAACTCGCATGCAAAAAATCTACAGTTCTAGCCAATTTTTATGGCACTCTTGAAATCTCTGACAAAATCCAGGACAGGATGGCCTGATAAAAAAGCCTTATATGGGAGTTTAGCATCATATATGATGTGACACCTGAAACAGAGAGGGATCTGTTAAATTGAACATGTTAAAGAACAAGATGAAAATAAGACAATTAAAAAGCATCCAGTGAATTTCAGAGACTTTGAAAAGAAAGAAGGCATAAACTCAAAAACAGTGTCACAGGAGCATTAAAGACTGTAATGGGGTGGTCTAGTGTGAGGCAACCTGCCCACAGCAGGGGGGTAGAACTAGATGATCTTAAGGTCCTTTACAACCCTAACTATTCTGTGATACTACAAAATGAGCATTTTCCCATGCGGCAACCCCGTACATCTGACTTTGCATCGGTTTCCAGTCTGAGAACAATGGACTCTGCTCCATATAGCTCACATTGTATGTCCCAGAAGTAGTATTATTTGTTTAGTTTATTGAACACATCTGGTTGCTTCTAACAATTTCAGAAAATGATCTAGAATGTTTTGTGTCAGTTATTTGTTCTCATTACTTATTGTCATGCCATGTTTTTTCTTTAGGTTTTGATTTTTATCAGAAAGATTTAATAAGATAAAAATAGTTACTAGAAATGGTCCAAAAACTTTTCTTATTAGTAATCCTTTTACACATTAGCTTTGAAAATTGTATGTTGAGCTCTGTCAACAAGACAGCTTTCAAGCAGTTTAATTTTTGTCCTGCTGTTAGTGTATACTGCGATATTGACAATATCATACAGTAATAAGTCAAGTCTTAACTGTAAAACATGGAATGTACTACCTTCCAAATGTACTTTGCTAGTACCATTGCTTTTGGAAACCAGATTTGTATTGCTGTCAATAAAGCACAAATTTTATCTTCATTTGCATTTATCTATGGATCTATTTTTTTTTTTAGCACTTCTATAAGTTAGTTTACCTGATTTGTACTTCATGGAACAAATTGTTTAATCCTATTTAAATATTGGCACTACATTTGTAGCTATCGAATCTCTTGGAATTTTTTCAGTTTTCCAGGACTTGTGAAATATTACATGAGTTGTTCTGAAGGTTCCCAGCTGGTTTTCTTAAGGCTCATGGGTGTCAGTTATCTGTGCCTGTTGATTTGCAAATGTTTAATTTCAACAGATGTTTCTTTACATCTTTCTTTGCTACACATGGTAAACTTGCCATTACAGCAGCAACAGCCTCTGGGTACATACATGCTCATACTTCTTTTCACATACAGCACAAACATCTATTGGCCATTTCTATGTTGTAATTTGTTTTTTTGCCAGAGCTAGATGGACATGTACCTGTATTCCAGCCCTCTCAATATTAGCTTTTCTCCTGTTTCAGCAGGCCTTGAATCCCCTTTTAACTACACTGCCCTTTTACCCAGAGTAACTTTTTTTATGTCCTTGGAATTGTTGCCTATGGGATACCCTATGAGACATTTATGAACAATTCCTGGCTTTTATTAAAACACTCCTCATTAAACACATATGCTTTGTCAGTTCCCATCAGCTCTATCAAATTTTGTAAAAGGGACCACTTCAACGTTCAGGTATGCTGATAATGGATTAGGGCTGTGTTCTGTTCTCATAACTGAAATCTAACTAGATTTAAATCACTAGCCTCTTTTATCAGGTAGGACATCTCTGCCAGTAGGAACAGTGCCCAAACACCAAGTTAGCTCATGCTGCCTGTTCTTGGCTACTCAACATGTCCAAGACGCCTTGAGCTGAAGTCACTTTTGATAAGACTAATTTTCTTCCTATTGAAACTCAGATGTGGTGTAAGGAGCAGTTTGCACTGTGCAAAAAAACCCCAAAACGATTAAGACTGTAATGGAAACCTTTGTTAGTTCCTTTAACCAGAACTTCTGTCCATAAACTTTTATAGTGCAGTGTTTGGACTCCTCTGTGGCTGCAGTGTCTTTGATGTGAAATGTTATTTTCACTCCCTCAGCTCTCTTTCAGTCTTTCTATTTTTCTAAAGGTAAATTACAGGATTAGTTACAATATTCATGCAATAAGATTCATCTTGCCACTTTGCAGCACCACCTGCTCTGTAGCCCTTCTCACACATGGACATCTCTATGCCGCTCATGACTCCAAGTATTGTTACAGCGTTGTTAAAGAAGAATGTCTTCCTTCTGTGTTTAGAGTATGAAGAAGTCACAAATTTCATGTAAGTAGTTTAGTCCATGTCCTATAACTATAATGCTGTTATTCTTCTCTATCTAGGTAGCTGAAAAACCTTTCTAGTTAGTCTCAGCAGCAGAGAAAAGAACCATCTGATTTGTGCAATCATCTATTTATAGCAAAAGATACCACCTTTACCAAATTATACATTTCTTTCTTCACTTACATAAAAAAAGCTTTCTTTCGTAGTAGATATTGTTCTTTTTTCTTCTGTTACTTAAGAAACAGAAGGGATTTCTGAGAATGCTAAAAAGCTACTGCATCAACTTCCTACCTAGTTTTATTGTCCAGGAGTTTGCATAGGTAATTTTCAAATTTGGATGATGACTCTGGTATATGTTGAATAGGTAAAATGAAAAATTTACCATAGAGAACTACAAGTCAGGCTTGTATAAGCTCACTTTTCCTATCTAAGTACAGATACTCAAAACCAACAAAACTACTGTAAGTTTAAAACTTGCATAAGTCTATCCGTTCATTTGAGAACATTGCTCAACTTGATTTCTTTTCTATGACATTTAGAACCTCTCTCTAAATAATTTTCTCCTTAGTTATGGGGAGTTTTCCGTTGTTCAATAAAGCAGCAGAAAAATATTGAATTTTTTAAGATAAACATTTTATTTCTATATCAGTTAAATAAGCAATTCCTGTCCCCTCCCCCTCAGTTTTCTGTATCAAACTACAGATTTAATTCTCAAAAGAACAGAAAAATAACTTCTTAAAATGGAATAGTCATACCACGATTTCGAGCATGAAAATATTATGCTGTTTTAACACCTGTGATATCAACTTGAATGGGAGAATGTAACACTCAAAAAAAGTGATTATCTAGCAATGAGACATGACAAATCCCTATTGTGTGATATCTATTACATTTGGAATATCTTCTCAGTAGCGGACACTAAAGGTGATATTCATATATCACTTCTAATAGAGAATAGCTCTTTTAACAGAATAATCAGGAATATCTCCATTGTCTAAAGACACAGGAGAGAGAGAGAAGGTATGTAGTGGACAAAGGAAAGAGGGAATCTTATGAACGATGACCTTCAGAAAGGAAGATGTGTACCCTGACAAAGGTCTCTCTGCCGCTGACGCCTGGGAACGTGTAACACAGCCACAGGGATGAATGATAAATACTAAAACGAATCTTGGGCCTCCTAGGTCTCTGTGTCTGGCAGCAAAACTGCGGTTGGAGGGTGAAAGACTACCTGTGGTAAAACAGGATAGTGTTGACATAGCTTGAGTAAAGTTGACATAGCTTGAGTAAACTCGACTCCAAGGGACCAGGTGGAGTGAAACATGGTGAACTGGCTGCAGGTCCTTGCAAAGCTGATCTCTACTGCTGCTGAACAATGGCAAGGCAAACAATGAACCATCTTCCAAAAGGGGTGGATCATCTGCAAAGAAGGAGAAACCAGGAACCGCAGGCCAGTCAGCTTCACCTCAGGCCCAGTAAGAAGTTGTGGAGAAAATCCTCCAGGAAGCCATTTCCAGACATTGAAATGCCAACAAAACATGTGGTTCAATTTTGAGAAACTTTGTTTCCAGATGCATACATAAATTAAAAAAATTACCCCCTTTTTTCTTCTTTAGTCCTGTGCCCTGTTCTTTTCTTTTCTTTATCTGGCTTGTGGTAAATCTATAGGTATATTATGTTGAAGTATGTGTATTTGTCTACAGAGTAAACCTTATAGAAGTACTGGGGATGATTCAGCTTTTGCCTCAACTGTTCTCGAAGTATTCTCAACAGCAGACCGTTATTTTGTTACATTGGTTGAGTAACATGACTCTATGTTAATCACAGTAATCCTGATTTTTCCTGCGAGGCAGTGATGAAACACTGACGTTCAAGGCATT
>JBCJKH010036820.1:0-10806 GCA_039877255.1 Loriculus beryllinus | reverse complement strand
ATGATGGTAAAGGCCTCTGGAGCTCATCATAGTGCTGATGTCCTCAGTTTAACCCATTGATTAATCTCCTTCCTACTAGCCCTGTTTTGGAGCATGTTGTGCTGTGACTCAACTACCCATCAAGGAAGCCAAAAAACTGCAAAGTTGGTTCTTTGATGTTAGGTCAGTCAAATTCCTCTGTGGACTCACCTTCCTTTGCTTTCCCTGCATCAAAACATGCTGCCCACATAACACATTTCTGTATGAAAGGCAGAAGAAAATGTCTGTTGTCATCCCTGAAGCTAATGAACCATGGAAAGTAACCACATAAATGTAGAACTATCCAGTCTTAGGAACTGCACTACCTTTTTCCTTTCTTTTTGGTATAGAGACCCCCTATAATGGAAAGATCTTCAATTTCTCCTGCTTTTTGTGAATTTCCAGCATTTCAGTGTTGAGACCTAAAGCTTTCCAATTTCTTCTCAGTGTATTTAATCCTTGTTCCCTTTTTCTGCTTGTACTGAGGAATTATGTTTTCAACTTGAACTAGGGAGTATGTGCCTTGTGCTGAAAAGTCAGTTTATTCTGCTATCAGAGGGCTGTGCATAACAGGAACCATTAGATGCCTTTCTCAGTTCCTTGCTTTAAAGGGTTAGTCCCCAGGTGTCTTGCTTTTAGATGCTTAAAATGAAGCAGGTGCTATACATCAGGGGAGAGGGAAAGAATTTTGTAAGAAGTTAGAGCTATTGCTTGCCTGTCATGAGCTTTCATAAATTTCCCTGGCTAGTAAAAAATTTCCAGGGAGAGTATTCTTGCCTGGGCTAGCAGACTAAACTGATCTGAACCTGCAGGAATGTACAGTTTCCAGTGAGGTACACACAGTGCCCATGAGTAAAATAATGTGCTCTTGTTAAATGCACGATCACCACCATCGTCTTTGACATGGGACAGCATCCATCAGTCAGTTCTAAAGCACATGGATATTGGTAGGAAGAAGCAAACACTTTTATTTGTTGATGGTGCTTTATTTTCTAGAACTCCAATATACATTTCTTCGTTCTGAAGATATTTTTCCCACAACAAATTGTCAATATATGCCTTTTTGTAGAATTTCTTCTACAGCAACCATTGTTTTTCAGAAATAAACTAAGCAGAATTTTAAAACCCTCAAGCAAATAAACAAAGGAGCAGACCAGAGACACTTGGGTTCTTCAGTCTGATGATTAGCTGCTCAAGTTTATGCTCAACTGCTGTAAGTTGCCTTGGCAATAAGGCACAATTGTTGAATTTCAGCTGCTACTGGACCAAACCTGGTACTTTGCCAATTTATATCGACAGAGATTTCAGCCTAATATCCTCAAATGATTCTTTTAACAGTTTGACTTCCAATTAGTTAACACAGAGAAAAGCAGGACAATTTAATAAACACATAGAACAATGTTATGAATAAAAGAATTCAATTTTGTATTGAAACTCATGTAATTGAGTTATGCCTGTACTAGGTTTTGACCAAAAGCCATCAGGCAGCAGGATGCTTTGCAGTAACACAAATGTAGCAGTTTAAAGTTGTCAAGGATTTTGATGCAGTTACTTCATGGGGATATTTGCAGAAATTAATTATGTGATGCAATTTTTGCTACTAAAATAATCTGAAACTGCAGACAAAAGCTATTTGCTCCACTTCTGGATTCATTATTAAAGCCAAAAAGCAATTTAGTCTCCATTTCTTTGCTATTATGATGAACATTTAGGGGAGGGAGGTAATTTTTTGAGGAGACAAAGACAGCTGAGCAGTGAACAATAAAAATCCATGTTCTTATTTATAATGCAGCTTCCTCCCCTGCACATGCCCTTAATTTGCATCTTGATATAGTCAGGAATAAAGTAACATTGGTGACAGCTTTGTCTTCAAAACCAGACTTTTACAGGAGGGTAACACAGAAAAGAACCTTGCCAGGTTTCCATGTACCTTGCAGCAGCAGGAACTCCGTGCTGGACTCCATGTCAGCAATCAGAGAAGCTGAAGAAATTATGGTGGATGAGTGGCATTGAGAAGACCTTGTTGAAGAAAAAGCTCTGTTAAAATAGTAACATTCTTGAAGTCTTAAAGAAGAACATATCAGCCTGATATAAAAACAGATTTAAAGCTCTCATCCATTTAAATTGTGGTTTACCATACTGAAGTCTTCTGCTCAATCAAGAGGACACATCACTTCAACTGTTAGGCCACAGAATCACTGAGCCTCTTGCTCAAGTATCCAAGCACTTGATGAAACCTGTATCATCAACCTTTCTGTTTCTGTTCCCAATTCTAGCCATGGATCATTAACTAATACAGCTTTATTTTGTACTGGAAAATGTCCATCTGTCTAAATGGGGAAAAAGGAACTGAAGGTCCACATGCCTGAACACTTTTTTTTATCTCAAATCACTTATTAATTTCCCATAACACTGTCATATCTCCTAATCCATATGGGACTTGATAGCTATACAGTATTTAAGGTATTTCTAAGATACCTGCTTTGCTTTGTCTGTGTCTGTGTCTGCACGAAGCAGTTGCTTTGTGAAGTGGTCAAATTTTGCTGTGAATCTGTTTAGAAGTGCTATTTTCACCAGTTCAACCCTACTCAAACAAATTTCTCAGACATACTCATTTTTTACTGATGCAATTCTTAGCAGAGTGTTATTACAGATTGTGTCTTTCAGGGCTTGGCTTCACAGTGAACTTCTACTGAAAAATCAGTCAAGCCAGATTTTCTTTCTTACATATGCTTGCATGTACTCCAACCTCTTTTCTCTCACTGCAAGATGGCCGTTAAGGCTGCCTTCATTCTCCATAGCATTTAGTAAACTGATGGCATTGCTTGATACAGATTTCTAGAACTTCCACTAGGTAATATTTAAACACCAAAGTGGAGCCATTGCTTACCCTCGACAACCTGTAACAAACAATCAATAGGTCGCCCTGACATTGTACACATCCATTAGAAAAGATAAACTGTTCCAGAGTATTGTGTGGAGGATCTGCTTCTACTCTCAACTATTTTATATCATTGAAATTGGCTAGAGACTTTACTATCAGTTCTTGTAATCTCACTTTAGTACATATATAGAAGCTACAATTACTATTGCAATATCAGGGGTTATTCCCTAATCTCTGTCTAAATAGAATTTTCTCCCAGTCTTTCTTCAGGGTATTTTGTTGGGGGTTTTAGCAACCAATTTCTAGATCTCATTTCTGTCTCATTAGCTAAATGATTTAAATTACATAAATATTTATTTTTATTTTCTGTGATATTTGTCTATTTATGTGTTGCCTAACCTTAAAGTGTTTGCTTTTGTCAAAACTCTTATTTACTTCAGTCATTAGCTGCACCACACAGCTGTCCCATCTGGTTTGTGTTGTTTCTAAATTGCATGTTGCTGATTCAACAAAGAGAATGCTTTGTCTGGTAGATGTTTCCCACTGAAGCCATAGGAATAATGTCACCGTCAGGTATGTATTGATATTATGACGGCTGAGAAAAGAAAGGGATGCATTTTTTTCACCATTTTAATAATTTAAAATGTACTGTTTTAAAAGTAATGATACCATTCTGTTTTTTTACATATAGTTCCTTCTGTTTTGCTAGTAAAACTGCTAAAGATAAGAGCCTCTATTTTTTTCAAACAATTATTACATAACTCTCATGATCTTTGTCCCCCACTTCCCAGTTTTACTAACTGGAATGTGGCCAGAATTTAGCTCTTGAGTTTCAATTGCATTTGTAACCCAACCATTTATCTTGTGTGTATCCACTTTTCTAGTGTTAAGAACAGCTATTACTCCTTTTCAGTATTTACCCTTCTACATGCCAGTAGAGGAACCAGCTGTGCCACCTTTACTTGCTGGTTCAGAATGATAGTAAGGTTTGTTCCTAGACTAGTTAAAAGTCTCTGCTCCAACAGTTTTCAATTGTTTCTGCCTGCTCACACACCATGGCTGAAATAACTATATTTCTTTGCTTATTCCTGAAAGAAATGCTATTTCTCCTATATACAGGATTCCCATTTAGCCACAGTGACTTGCATAATTTAGCTATACTTTGATTTGATTTCCCTACCTTACTAGCAAATGGACTTTGTTGGAAGAAATGTGAGTACTAGTTTAGTCAAATGAACAGAGATTTTTGAAGCTATGAAATGTGGGGAGTTTTTGTAAATCTGAGAGAGCCAAGAGCTGCCAATTATTCATTTCCACAGGACTCCTACTTCAAACAAGATGTGAAGGCTAATCCATTATTAAACTTTTTCTCCTTACTTTTCTAAACAGTATCTAAAGACTAAAATGATCATCAGTAACTCATTTTGTGTGGGTAGTAGAGGAGGAGATTTTTTTTTAAAGTCAGGCATAAACTCCTACATGTAGAGTTATTAGGAAGGTTAAATACATAGTGACTTTCCAGGTGCAAGTAACCGTAAGAAAGAAAATGGAATGTCATTTCAGAATATGTATTTGCTTTCATTTATGGGAGTGAGGTTATTCAAAGTCATAAAACAAGAGGTAACATGCTTTTCAGCTTCTCAGAAAAGATCAAAAAAAAAGCCCATCTTTTAATTGTATATAAGGCTTTTACATTTTCTGCATTGCATTGAAAACAATTGCCTCACACTTGCCTTGCACATCAGTTTGTCTTGATGCCGCTAATAACTGTACAGCAGGTTGAATTTCTACTGAGGGCTACTGTTCAATTCCCTGTGGTAGAGACTTGCCAACAATCATGGTTGATTCCACTATCTGTACCGAATTGCCATAAAACTTTAATTCTCCTCTGTTGTTTTTTGGTCTCCCTATGGGACAGTCATTCCAATGAATTGTCTGTTTAAAAGAAAAAAAGCTTTTCTTGTCCTTAAAGGAAAAGGAACCCAGGGTTTTCTTCCTGTTTTTCATGGACAGCATTCTTTTGGCCTGTATTCAGAAATGACTGTGGCTTGCAGACAATACGTGCTTTCAATATGCATCCAGCAAAAATGATATCACATCTGTTAGAATTTTGAACACATACAGATGTCCACACTGATACAGACTAGTTAATGATGAAAATAAAAGTGTCTTATCTTTTTCTTTTTTGTCTGATTCTCCTTCACAAGATTAATTTCAAATTGGTAAAAACTCAATGATAGCCGATATTTGCATATTTTCTGAGTATGTACAAACATCATTAAACAGATGCTGCACTTGAGTATTAAAAAGGAAAATAAAATCATACCTAGTCCACAGACATGTGCTTGGAGAATTGGAGAGATTGGGAAGCTAAATTTAAACGTGCCTCTTTATCTCCATAGATAACTGTGAAATTTTATGAGATTTGGCTTGCCTATAGTTGTTCTTCTGTCTGATTATTTAGTAGACATATATAACTTTCTTAACTGCAGTCATTGACTTATTCAAAGTAGGTACCTGAAATTCTGTTAATATTTGAGCTGCAACCTCATGAGCCAATATAGGCATGCCTTATATCTAGATGCAAATACAAACTAAGAGTGTTTATGCAGAATGGTTTAAAATGTCTCCTAATTATGTGATCACATTAGTTTAACATTTATATAATTTTTTCAGGTTTTAGGGGAACTATTTTTTGCTTTTCCCAAAGCAGGATCCCACTTAGCTTCAATACAAACATAAACGACAATTCACACTTTCATTTTGCGTAACTTTCATACAAAAGTGTTAAAAAATGCAAACTATTTGCATTTTCAGTTTCACATGGCAATGCGTTCTGTTACTTAACCTCCATTTTGGGGAATAAATAGGAGAAGATAAGCAGGCACAGATAAATATCTTGTTTAAAGTAATTGAAGGGCATTTTGAAGTAGGAATACAAGTCTTTAACTCATTGCAATATAAATTTCCTTGTAAGTTCATGTGTTCATGACCTTCCTGGGGAGAGAGCATGAAAGTCTATGACACAAGGCTAGAGCCTTTTCTGTGGTCCTGTATTCTACAGCTGTTTCACAACCAATGAAAACTGTTTGCACCAACTACATGCCACAGCCTTTTGGACTAAATACCCTTGATTCTGTTCCTACTAATGGTAAGTGCCTACTTGAAGCTATGGTTTGCAGCTTACACAAGCCTTTAGAAGCATAGATGCCACGCTGTATCAAACTGAAATGCATCCATGTTTGTTATTGGCCCACTAGCTTCACAGAAGCCAAGTATTCATGGTTCAGGTGGAAGCCATTTTGCTTTATTACCGTTTCTAACGCCAGAAGTAGTTGCACTCCAAGAACTGAGGGGAAAGCTGTAGCATCACTGAGAACTTGGGTAGACTGATGGCTTGAGAATACTTTGTTCTTCTTCAGAGTTAATTTTCACTGGTCCCGGGTCACTGTGTTCCTTGTCAATACCACGTTATCCTAAATGAGCTAGCTATCCTTTGTCCAGCAATGGCTGTTCATTATGAACTTCTGAGCAGACTAGTTCCAATGTTACATCATTTTTCCATGTTTTCTGTGGCCTATGCTACCGTATTACTAAGTTACCTACATGAATAAGTACCCTACTTTGCTTCTATTATTTTTTGTCACGTTTGGGTGGAAATTCTCAAGTAGTGTGGCAGAGGCAGCCTGCTCTGCAGAAGCTATAGCACTGTACTCAACTATAGTAGCATAACAAAGTGGTTCAGAGCAACCTGACAAAGTCTCTAACTTTTATTCCTTTGTCTAGCAGGTCTGTTCTGGAAGTAAATTTCAGAGAGACAAACTACCTTTCCTTTTTTTCTCTTTGCAGAGGTGTCCAGCCAGCCAGAGACTTATTGTGTCCCCTGGGCTGCTCTCAATTAGTCGCAGTGGTTTCTGTTGAGACTTTTTTCCCCCCGTTTCAAAAGCTTGATGTTAGTGTTTTGAATTTCATTTTGAAATTTAAAAGAACTACATAAATTCAAGACCATCTCTGGCAGTTGCACAAAAGAAATCACAAATTGACAGCCTGGTTCACAAAATCATTACTTTTCAAGAAAAAAGTCTTGATGATTCTCTTCTATCAGACTATCGAATTTTGCAAGAAAGAGAGAAATCATAATATATGCAGTATATCAAAGGCAATGGAACACCTGGAAATATTTACTTCTTGAAGTTTTTAAGTGAACTTATGCTTAGAAAAAATACCTACAAAGTATTGGTGTCAATGCTTATTTTTTGAAGGAACAGAATATGAACTCATGGAAAGTATGAGCAGATGGATCTGTAATCCTGGAATTTATGCCAGATAGAAATATATTCTCTCAAGTGTATTCAGCTGACTTTCAAGCTGATTTCTGGGGTGAGTACAATCATTTGTGTTGATGAGGATCTGAACCTAGAAAACCTCATTTAAAAGCACAGATGGTTGTTTATGGTTGCTGTCTGCATCCAGTGTACTATACTGAATCAACTTTAATTGACAAGAGAAGGCTGATGCACCTTAATGAATGTTTGCAATTGCCAGAGTTTTCTAACCCTTGATTAAATTATGTTCAGGTGAAACTGTGGCTCGCGATAACAGATGATGAATTTCACTGAAGCTGACACATTGATCTATAATCATAGCATTACCTTGTCTACTTGAATGATGCTTTTAAAAATTACACATATATATGTTCAATTTTATGCTGGACTTCTTATTGGCATTCAGTGGTAATGCCATAATCTTTCATAATGGCCAAAGAAGGAGGAGATAAAATATATTCTAGAGAGAAAAAAATTACTTTCTTATTTTTCCCATTGATCCCTCCTTTTGATGTATTCCCATGACAGGAACTGGGAGGTGCTTCTGGTATAAAATTTTGTCATAGCTGTGACATGAGGAAACAGCACTGAAATGATGCAATGCTGTGTGAATATGACACTATCTTTTGAGGTTTACTATGATCTGTGAGTTTGAGAATGCATATATTTTGCTTAGTTTCACTGGATCAAAGCTTTTTCCCACTCCTTGGAGAACTTGGAAGAAACATAACAAAAAAATCCTCAAGCAATTTTCCCTTCCCTCTGCTCATGTTCATGCTCTTTAGAAGAGAGGAGTTGATCCAACTGTTTATTTTGGCACCAGAAATAGAGCTGCATATTACCAAAACCATCAAAGGGGATTTCCAATACAAATTTGGAAGTTCAACAGCTCTTCATCTTTAGGAAATTAATTTTTCAATGACTTGCTGAACCAAAGCATATCTAAAAATGACAATTATTTGAGATGTGTCTAAGAGACTTTATTCAATGGCTTACTGGGAGAATTTTGACAGAAAACATGTAATTGTTCAGGCTTTTTGAAGCCTGTGAACCATAAAGATGACAAACTCACTGACAATCTGAAAGAGCATGAAATTTATACAAAATAGAAGCTCAGAATGCAAAACATTGCCTGGAATAAACACTGGTTGCATAGTAAAGCAAAATTTTTTGAGATTTCTTGAATACCTATTCTCAGAACATTACAACTTTAATGGATTGCAATTAATCTATAACTTTAGCTTAAAAACCTCATGCCGTCTGTCAGTGTGAACTATTAGCATATGTGAAAATTATACTTAATCTGCTAATTTTCCATTTCTTAAAAAATATTAAGGGAGTTTTATCTGTAGTGTTAATTAACCTATAGCTCGATTTCCAGTGCTGCTAGTGGCATTTTTAATTGTTACTGTATCTATCTTCAGAAATAAAAGCAGTGAGTACTAAACACAAGAAAAAAATAAACTTTTAAAAAAGAGAAATAATAAAACAAAAAATAACCTGAACCATATCCTCATAACAAGCACTATTGACAAATAGAACACAAAATTAATTCGCATTGACATTGCTTCTACTTAAAAATTAAAATAAAATTATATAAAATCACTACAACATCATTTAAATGGAAATGTTTAGTAAGGGTATTGGAAGCCCAACAGTAATAATGTGCAATATGAGATATAATTAAGTCTT
Organism: Loriculus beryllinus; assembly: GCA_039877255.1. Lineage (NCBI taxonomy): Eukaryota > Metazoa > Chordata > Aves > Psittaciformes > Psittacidae > Loriculus > Loriculus beryllinus. The sequence continues at coordinate 1,887 of JBCJKH010036820.1, read as the reverse complement.
CTGGTGTAAGAAGAATTTTTGTTTTAGTAGGCTGCCTTGCATCGATGAATTATGTGAGTGCTACTGTGCTACTATCCCTTAATTTAGTTATCTTAGATTTAAAATCTGATTACAGCACAAATATGCAGAAATAGTGTAATAAAATGTGTTCTCCTGGTTAAAAAGCAGAGGTGGATTCTGTAGCTAATTCTTTTGGGCAAAAGAAAAATGTTTTTATCTAAGTATGTTCAGCAAATAAAAGGAACGTAAGGAACCTGCAAACATATTTCTGTAATCTCCTCACCACATATATCCTGTTATGACATGCAAATGAGTAGGACTGTACATAAAGCAGAAGATTCAACTTCTTTGCACTTTCGAACCAGCAGTGAGGTAGCAGAGAGGTTCTGCAGCAAACCAGGAAGTTCAGAGCTGCAGTCTCTGAAACCTTCCTGCCATGCTGAGGGCCAATGGAGGCAAAAAAGAAAAGCTGTTGGAGGAATGGTTGAGAAAATGAAGTAGGATCAGATTTACTGGGAACCAGATAGAAGAGATCAACCCACCACCAAATAACTTCAGAAACAAAGGGAGATGGTACTGGAAGGGAATAAAGACTTCATTAAACCAAAGTGGAAACCAGGTTAAGATCAAAAATGTCACAAGGGGCTTTTTTGTTGTTGGTTTGTTTGGGTTATTTTTGGGGGGTGTGGAGAGAAAGAAGAATGGAAGAAAAACTTTTTTTTTTTTTTTTTTTTAGAATGTTTCAAAACACCATTTGAAATGATGGGTCCTGTAGGGATTAAATCCTCATACTAGTGTAGCATCACCCAAGACTAGCATCACTTCCATGAAGGCATTCTTCTAAGTTGTAGTCAAAAGGGTGGGTGCAAAGTATGAAGTTTTTCCAGGTGACATAGAGGCTATCTGAAGAACCATATCGGAAGCTCTCATCAGATGTATGACACCTATCCTAAAAAAACCAAGGTTAGGATAGCTAAACTGAAGGTAAGAAAAGTTATTAAGAACAAGAAGGCTGCATTCATAAAGGTGAAATCCTGTCCAACTAAGAATATCAGACAAGGCCACAAGCACTGGCAGGTTAAATGCAAATGTATGCCAAAGTAGACTTTAATAAAAAATTTGCAAAGACATAAAAAGTAAAAATAAATTCTTTTTCAAGCACATCAGGAGCAGAAAGCCTGCCAGAGAGGCATGAGAGCCAATAGATAAGGAAGGCATAAATGCATTTGCCATGGACAGAATTAGGGAAGTTTCCGTGCTGAAACTCTTCTTTTTGGAGGAGGTGTTAGAGAATCTGTCACAAACCAAAGCGTCAGTGGAACAGATTATAGAACAAATTGACAGAATGCTCAAACCACCAGGACTGGATGGCATCTGCCCAAGATCTAAAGGAATGCAAATGTGAAATGGCTGAACTGCTACCCAGAGTATATTACTTTTAACTTCCCACTTAAAGTCACCTCAGTATAAGGTAGAATGGGAAGTGCAAGATGACTTTTTAAAAAGGGATCCAGGGAAAAACACAAAGGCACAGAGAAAGACCTAAGTTTTAGAACAGCTTCACATGATGAGTAGTTAACTACATCAGTGCTACCCTGCCTGGAAAAAAGACAACTGATGTGCTACTATGCAGAAAGGAACATGTTACAGAAAGCATCAAAAGCTTTTCACCATCTTTTCTAATGCTTGAAGGAGAAGACATCAAACTAGCTGCCTAATGGGAGATTCAAAAGAAAAAAGAGTGATTCTTCAAATGATGTTTACTTGAATTACAAAGCCTCTCACCACAGAGGCGGACAGTTCTGTGTCCAGATTTGGTAGAGATTTTCACTGATTTAAAAGTCATCAGGGGAGAGCAAAGAAAAAGATCAGAGTTTAGGAGGCACT